>CANNZV010001846.1:0-126528 GCA_947561585.1 Caprella mutica | reverse complement strand
GTAAAGAATGTTGAGTTGCTATTAACATTCAAGAGGAGATTGATCAGTTACTTTTTAAATAAGTATTGTTTCATAAAAATATTTTAGCTGCGTTTTTTAACTGTGTTATGGGTTGTTAGGTTTTAGCAACTTGGACTATGGGAACTGCCGATAACAGGAGGGAGCGGTTTTTCCCGACACATTTAGCATGACCTCTGGTAATCGTGCAACTTTTCAATTTTTCTCTTTTTGGTAGCCATTACCTGGTTGATTTTTCTTCTTCGTTTACATTGAGCAACTGATTATTCGAAATTTGATTATTCGAGCTATTATTAATAAGATAAATATCGAAAATCAGAAATCATGAAGTGAAATCTACCTACCTATAACCGGATCATTGTTTCTAATTAGTAATTAATTATAACTGTATTTTATTTATTTTGTATTTAAAATAAGATTCAATTAATTTTAAAGAAGCAACACCGTAGCATTATGATGTATAACATCATAATCATCATAATCTACAATCATTTGAAGATCAAACTACTTATGCAAATACTGTAAATATGATATCTCATTCCATATTCTAAGTATCTTTTATACGAAATATACATACGTTTATTACCTTTGCAGAATGCAGGAAGGTCATATTTTCATTGGCATTCATTTATCTATTTATTTATTTATCATATTGTTATTCGCTTAACTGAAAAACAGTTCAACCAAATTGTCTAAAATTTGGTGAAATGATTGGTGACCTGCTGGTAGAATTTTGTGGACGACCCGGTCAAATGTCAACAAAGGTCATGGTCATTTATAACTCAAAAATTATTGCACCTTATTGCATGAAGCTTGGTCGGACGATTGTTCAATATACAGGAACCATTTTGCTAGATTTTGGGAGCAATCGGGTCAAAGGTCACGGTCAAGGCCATTTTCAAAAAGCATTCAACTAAATTGTCTGAAATTTGATGGGACGATTGAACAATGTCCAGGAACCATCTGGTAGAATATTGGGAGCGATCCGGTCAAAGGTCAAGGTCATTTATAACTCAATAACCCAAAAAGTAATGTACCATATTGCATGAAACTTGGTGCATGGGACGATTGGTTAGCAGTTATTAAATTTGGGAGAGAACAGGTCAAAGCGGGGGCGAAGGTATGCGCCCTAACGAGTGCACATCATCTAGTTATTATATATTTTTACTTAATCTATTTATTTAAAAGTCCGCCCCCGGGTGGGCTCGAACCACCAACCTTTCGGTTAACAGCCGAACGCGCTAACCAATTGCGCAAAGGAGGCCTGTAAGCGAAGGGAAATTTGTATCAACAAATTTCATCTCTTAAATTGTAGTACAATTATTTTAAATTTGTAGATCACAGCTTCACTAATTACTTGTTGATTTTAAACTTATTTTCCTGCGAAGAATTAGAGGTTACCAGAGTTTATCTGTAATCTAGCACGATCAATAAATGAATTATCAGAAGATTTAAACTGTTAGAGGTTGCCTAATAATATTTAAAGATTCTCCATCAATCAGAATTTTGAAGATATATATTAAGAAATTGTTAAATAGTCAATACAATCTTGTACCTTATTATTGTTATTGTAATTTATAGTTTTTTCATTGTAATTACTATTAGTTTGTTCACAATTTAGTTTACTTTTTTCTCTCTTTTACCAGAAAAAGTCCTGTTTTCAGCAGGAAGTTATATATGGACTAGATTAAGAATTTTTATTGTTCTTTCTCTAAATAAAATTGTATCATTGTATCTATTATATGTGAAACGATTTCGTCGATGAATCTGTAATTCATACATTGTTAAGAATAAAAATCCCTTTCGTAAATATTAGATATTGTATGATCTACCATGTTCATCCACCATTTATTTTCATATATTATTAATTTCATATACCTTTTCATATTAATGATATTATGTTCATATTTCTATTTATAATTCATCGCCAGATGGCGACATCTTTAATTTAGGGTATATATTAGTGGTTCTTTGGAGCTATAAGCAGTAACTACTTGTGTTTCGCTCTGTGCACGTCCTAGAGTAATAACTCTATAATCTTGTGAATTTATAAGATTCACAAAACTTCAGATTGACTGTAAATAGGCATAGCTAAAACTTATCTCTTCTATCCTGTTCCTTGTTCTAACAATTTCCTTGTAGTCAATGGTACACTCAAACCTTTCTCGAGTTTCAAATTCATTTTCAACTCTAACTTAACTTTTTGTCTTATAATTCATGGTAAGACTCTTGAACTGTATAAAACTTCATATTTAAATTTCAAGGTTTGTTTCTGCCTAAATATTGAATATTTGAGATACTCTTTGTTAATTAGTTATTAACTTTAACTATCTTTCTTTCTATAGAATACCTACAATTTACCTGTACGGTACCTATACGGAAATCCTCGTGAATGAAAACTATCTAATCTTCTACAAATCCAAACTTTACTATTAGTGCAGTGCTTATTTATGTTGGCAGGTAAAGTGGTGTGATTCATTGCATTTCAATAGGATCAATGTGGTAACTGTCTTTCATTTCTAATTTAAACTATTGTCCAATACAGATTCCCAAATAAACTGGATTCATCCTGAATCTTTTTATCTTTTGACATAGTTTAATTAGTTACAGTTCGAATAAACCTTATAACATTCATCGTACAAAAAACTAGTAAGTCTAGGATTATTTCGTAATCAATGTAAACACAATAGTTTTGATTTTTAGAAATGAAAGCAGTTATTCACAAGCCAGTACAGTTTCAAAGCTAAATTAATTGATTGTGATACCAAATATTATACGACAATTCAAGGCCTCCGTGGCGCAATTGGTTAGCGCGTTCGGCTGTTAACCGAAAGGTTGGTGGTTCGAGCCCACCCGGGGGCGTAAAATTTTGATAAATAAATATCGTGGTAAGTATCACAATTGATAAGTCATATTAGTTAGTGAGTTATAGTTACTGCCCTTTGAAAGTTGTAATCATGATCACTAATAATCACAGATCAAAATGGAAGTGGCCATTCACTGTCAGTCAGGCCTGAAGGAATTCTTTCAGGCGCTGAACGAGGACGTTCACTAACGCTAAGTGCTTTCATCAGTGCAGGTCACTGTTTGATTGACTACCGTGTTGTTCAAGACGTAGTGCGGACATAGGACATCTGAACACGAACCCTCATTTTTATCTCTTTATATATAAATTTATTAAGATTACTTTGAATCTCTCAACATAGATAGAACTACACACTTCATGATTATTAAACGAATTGCAGGAGGGGGCTCATGTCCTACACCCGTTAATGCCATGGCAATGGCCTCCTCTATTTGTGATAATGAGTTGGGATAATCACCTCTTCCATCCGTGAGTGCAGCCACCGGTGCTTGTGTCCCTTTTCATCACATTACTTGGTAAGTGACTGCATTCACGTAATAGCTTTTCTGCATCCTTGAGCATTTTCACCGACGGTGGTAAGTAATTCTGTTCATGGAGCCACTTTGACGTCAGCGATATGACCTTTGGTTCCGAAATAGACATTAAACACGGTGCTAGGAAAATTCGTCCACGGAAAATTCGTCCATGGAAAATTCGTCCACGGAAAATTTGTCCAAGGAAAATTCATCCGCGGAAAATTCGTCCACGGAAAATTCGACCTCTGAAAATCCGTCCGTTTTCTTAAATTTGGAATAGAAAGAAGGACATTATTGAGATATAAGAGATAATTACAGTCGCTTGAAATCTGATTAGATGAAAATAACATATATTCAGCAGTTATAACTGTTGATGAAAAAGGCATTCTATGTTGCTAATATATTATGTAATCTATTATTAAAAATTTAATAGAAAAATATTACTTAATCAAGTATTTAAATTAAATAGCTGGACATCTTCAACAAAGCAATATTAGTCCAAAAAATCGTTTTCATTCGGAGTGCATTACAATACTTGCTTTATATTTGTTTGGCGATATCTCGATATTTTGGCCTTTTACGCTGTGTGACATCTCTCTTTGTTTGAATTCTTTTAGTTTGGGTTAACTTTTCTGCTATTTCTTGAACATTCCAAAATTTAATTGAACATAACTTGTTTTCGATGTGATTTCGTGTTCCCTGTTTTATTCCAATGTAAGTAGCTTCAAAGTAGTTAAAAAACTCAATTGACATCCTCACATAAATTTTTTTTAACGCAACAACATCTTCAGATGTTAAGAACGCTAAGGCACCAAACATTTTATCTTAAATTAATCTAATAAAATTTATTATATATCTACCAATGTTAATGTTTTTACTTCAATTAAAATGGATGCAATAAAGTAGATTAACTATGTACTATCACCTACATACATTGAATTACCTTATACATAAACTGTTATCATAACATTTTGTCCCATTTAAATTAATATTTTGCGGTTAATGGACGAATTTTCCGTGGACGAATTTTCTGCGGACGAATTTTCCGGTCACGATTAATTTGGCATAAGAACATAGCTGCATCTTTTCATTCAGGAAAGTAACTTTCGATAGCAGTTGGTGTTGTTGCATCGAAGATTGAGAGAGCAAATGGAACATTTTGCTTATTGTGTCCTGGGTTTGAAGCTTTGTAGGTGAATTTGTGAGCTTTGCATAAGTTGGCCTGTAACTTAGTATCCTTGTCGTAGACATCGTGCAAAATTTTTATAGAAATTTCTCCTGAAGGAACTGTAATGAAATCAGAAGAAAAATAAGGAAGTAAGAATCGTCTAGCATTCAATAAATTGTTTCTCACGTTTTTTGAAGAGATGAACACAGTCATACAGTAAGTAGATCTTAACGTTTTCATTTGAAAGGTGAATGATCACATTCTCATGTGAGTCATTTCCACTTTTTCTACATAGTTCACTAAAAGCTGCAATGTTAGAAACATGATTATCAGAAATTACAGCATGAACTCTGAAGCCTGTAACATGGAGAGATTTGATGAATTTTTCATTGTATCCCAATAACCACTTCACTTCAATCTTGTAACAAAACTCTTCCGTGTTGATGTGAGAAAACTCCTCCGTGTTCTTGTAAGAAAATTCCTCCGTTTCTTGTGAGAAAACTCCTCCGTGTTGTCGTAGTCAAGAATCTGCAATGAAAGATTCGGAGTTACTAAAAGGAAAAATTCCTGTGGATAGAATCAAGTTACCGATCAAAAGAAACACTGATAGAATTCTGCATTAAAAATAAGCATAACAGCGAAGAAAAATGCCAAAAAGCATCCATGTGATAAATGTCCTGTAACAGACTCATCTGTTAATTTCTGCAATACTAAAGGACATTGGAAATTTATATGCAGGAAATTGGAAAGCGAGAACAAGAGCTCAAAAGAAGGGAGATTTAACTTCACGAAGCATGTTAGATAAACTTATATGGTTAACGTCAAATTAGCTAAAACAGATAAAACTCCTAGAGTTCAATTGAAATGTTTTACGCTTGACAACAAAAATTCCTGTACATTGAATGCTACTATCAGAGAAGAATTATGAATTGAAGATGAAGTCCTGTTGTATGGACATAGAATGATTATTCCTAAAGCGCTTCAAAAAGACATTCTAATGAGATTACATGCATCTCATCAGGGAATAGACAGAACGAAAATAAGAGCCAGACAGACTGTGTATTGGCCTGGAATCAACAGCGACATTGAAACTACTGTTGCGGCTTGTCAAAAATGATCCCTATTCAAACCATCTCAAACGAAAAAAACCTACCATGTGGATAAAAGAACGCCAGAATGGGTTTTCCAAGATGTAACTGCAGATTTCTTTCTGTATGTTAGAAAGAATTTTATAGTTTATGTAGAGATTGTCGGGATGGCCAATTATAACAGCATTTAAAGGGAAGACTGGATCAAAAGAACTATCAAGAATTATCAGATCACATTTCTGCGATCTAGGAATTCCTCAACGAATCAGAACTGATGATGGAACTCAGTTTGCATCATTTGCGGTGAAGAAATTCAAGGAAAAGTTCGGAGTAAAACATATATTCTCAAGTCCTCATTATCCACAGAGCAATGGCTTAGCTGACTCTGCAGTGAAAAGAATGAAATATCTTATTGCGAAGACCAAAAAAGATGGCAACTTGGATTCAGATGAATTTAATGAATGACTTCTTGAAATGAGAAACACGCCTGGGAGAAGTAGATTCTCACCTGCTGAAATAATCTTTGGACATAATTTGAACTTACTCGTACCATTTCACTAGCAAACATTCAAGAAAAAATGGAAGACGAAGATGAAAGATGTTGAGAATGAATACAAAGAAAATAAATTGATCGAACGGATACATTATAACAGAAATGCAAAAGATTTACATCCCCTGCGAATGAGAGATTTTGTGTTTGTCCAAAACCATATCTCAAAACGATAGAACAAAACTGGAGAAGTTGTTGGTTTGGATAAAAACAGAAAATACCTAATTAAGACCAAGTCAAGATCATTACTATGGAAAAATAGAATACATTTGATGCTAATGAAGAGCATAAAGTAAATAATCAAGACATCAGTGATTATTATACTTTATTATAAACTCCGGAAAGGGGGAGTTGTTATATTTGATATAAAAATTTAATGTTATTATTTCTGTTAATGATTCACGTATTCTATCTACTGGTACGCCCAACATATTTCCGACATTTACGAACAAATCCACCTTGCACTTTATCAATAAAGTTAATTAGAAACGAGATCAATTATTAAACAAATGTCTTTGTCACTTTGTACAACTTTTATCTTCAAATCTTGTGCCTCAAAAAGTTGAGTGGTTATTAGGACATTTGAAGTCAATCATATTTTGATTTATTCTTTCATTTAAAATATCTAGTTTTATCATTAAACAATTATTATAACGTAAATCAGTTAACTCTCAATGCCAAATAATTTGAAAGCTGCACTTGTAAAGACATTCAAAGTTATTATTTGCTAGAATGATATATACTTACATGACAAACGTAACTTTCACAGAATGTAACTTTGAAAATACAATATAATAATAAATATTCGTAAGTGCAATCATGATTACCAACTGCTACAGGGCTCAGCAGCTCAAAATATAAATTAATTGAAGTCTATAATTCTAGTCTCCATAACCGCCACCTTCAATACTAGTGTGAACAGTAATTTAGCTTTAGAAATGCGTGATTTCAATTCAGAAAGTACCAGAGTTGATCCCAACATGATAGTCATGTTGAGAACTTGTGATGTCATTTGTATTTTGATCTGTGATTATTAGAGATCATAATTACTACTTACAGTAAGCAGTAATTATCACTCACTAATATGAAATATCAATTGTAATACTTACCACGTAACTTAATTATATATCAAAATGCCACGCCCCCGGGTGGGCTCGAACCACCAACCTTTCGGTTAACAGCCGAACGCGCTAACCAATTGCGCCACGGAGGCCTGAACTACTTAGTGAAGTTAAAGATAACAACAAATTTGTCATTCAGTATACTGTAAACATTAAGAATGATGAAGTATGGAGTTTCTCAATTTCAGTCGAAGGTAGGAATGTGACGAAACCTTAAAATGCTCATTCTTTGATGATTTGGGCTTCTGTGACTGCCACTGGAAAATCAAACTACGTATATATTACTTTTAGGGTTCACCATGAGGTCTGCAACAGGATTCGTCATCACTAGATGACTCCAAATCGACTAAAACCTGCATTCATATGAATATTCCACCCATTGCAGAAGTTCAGATACGTCTAAGATAATCGTGATTGAAAATAGTTTGTTTTATTAGCATAATTTATGGTTGAAGTCTTTTCATTATTTTTATATTGGAAGTACTTTTTAGTAGATTTTAGAGTAGTTTAACTTCTATTAATGTTAGTCCTCCGTGATGCAATGGGTTATTGCGTAAACCTGTAATTCATTAGGTTAGTGGTTCAAGTCCACCTTGGCGTGTAGCTTTTAAATTCTGTATATTAGAGTCGAATGTGATCAGGGGACGAGTTTTGAACTAACTACGAAACGAGTAAAGATTGAAACTTCAAATTTTTTTCTGCTTGTACTAGCAAAGAATAGTATATCCCCATAACGAAAATTTTACAATTTTTAATTTAGTATTATTTTCAAATCTTACAAATTTATCGATGTGTACCCAGATCAATTCTATAATATCTACAAAAATTACAAGTATTAAAGTTTATATTAGTAAACTGTCAAAATCATTACGGTTCACTATACTTTGACTGTACCTACTATTGCTACCAATATGATTATATTGCATTTCAAGTTTCATAAAGATTGTTAAATGACAATGTAGCTTACTAGCCAAATAGAAATTTTGGAAATAGTAAAATTTTAATTAAAATCCCTTCATTATCCTTTTAACCCTTTATGCACTGAATGAATTTGAACGTGAAAAAATGTGATATCCATGCAATGTATTAAAAATTATTTCTTTTTATAATAGTTTAAAAATAATCCAAATTGAGCTTAATTAACATTTTGATTTCTCCACGTCAGATATCTTTGAATAGTCAATATTTTCAGGTTAAGAACCAATTAAAAAAACTGTTTTGTACCTGGAAACATAATATTGTAAATTTTAGATCAATAGAAAATATAAACAATATTTTTATTAACCAACGTCTTAAAGAGCCTATAGTAGCCGTGATCGTATAGTGGTTAGTACATTGCGTTGTGGCCGCAATAACCCAGGTTCGAATCCTGGTCACGGCAAGAAGGTAGAACTCTTGTTTTAAGTTTAAATTAAGTCGAATGAAATAATTTAGACAAATATGGATATCAGCAATGGTAGATCAGTGTCCAAGTTTAGATGGCAACAGCTTATAATAGAAAATTATCGCAATTCTGAAATTACCAATTCCGAAGTACTAGTTTATCCCAAGTTTTATTTATTCACTTAGATTCCAAATATCTTAAACAATTTAACAAACTACAAAGACGTGTGAATATTAAGTTGTTATAATTAGGGTGGTGATCTACAAACTTAGTACATTTGAAGTCAATCCTATTTCAAATTGTTCTTTCATTTAAAGGTCCTCTCCAGGCTCCGGAGAAAAAATGAGTTTATTACATAATATTATAGAACTAAGGTCTACGATCATTATTCCGCAAACCGCATACAATTCGGTTCAGTATATATTTTACTATTTACTTTTAAAGTTTTTTAATACTCTGTGAGCAACAATCGAGCGAATCTCCAACCTGACGCTGAGAAAGAAGATTGTACACTATTTGTTTTGATTTCAAATTTAGATTTTTAAACAAACAATGCGTTTTTGGCCTTCTTTTTAGATATTAATTGTTTCTAAAAGTATATAAACGTTTCTATAATAAGTTTATCTAAATTTAAACCTTTAAACGAATAATAAATAGATTTATTGAACCAAATACTTAGTTGACAATCAAAACAAATGGTGTACATTCTTCTTCTTCAGACTGAAACTTAGAAAGTCGGAAGTAAAGTAGGTTTTGTAGAGTTTGGATTATAAAAATCTTTAAAAGCATATAAAATTAGAAATATGCTATCAAATTTGATGGGGTTTGCAATAAAATGATAAGAAACATTAGCCTCGTTGATTTAAGCAATAAAAAAAATTGCTTGGAGGGGACCTTTAAAATATGTAGTTTCTTTTATTGATCATTAAAAAATTAATTATTATTGAGTGAAACAGTTTACGATCAAGAGCAAATAATTTGAAGAAACTTCGCTAATAAACACATTCAAAGTTATTATTTGCTAGAAAGATATATTTACATGCGTGGCCGGTAAATTCAACCGTGGAAAGTTCCCGCGCGGAAAGTTCCACCAGGAAGATTCCACCGGTGTTAAATGCAATATGTGGAAAATTCCACTGCGGAAGATTCCACCATATTGAAATAAATATACAAATAAACAGTTTATTTTAAAATATATTTCTAGGTCTAGGTAATTGACAATTCTAAATGAACAAATCTTCCTTTTAAATATAAAACAATTAATAATCCATCATATGGCCATTAAATATTTAAATGGTTAATAGTAACAGAATATGACGCTGGTATTGGAACACCAACCTGTGGCAACACTGACATATTTAGCTTTTTGAATCTTTCAACAAAAACACTAAAGTTCAGATTTTAATATTTGATACAAAAATAAATTTTGTTAGGTTTCATTATTGAAAAGGTTAATATTAAGCAGCAATATGACAAGCATGTTTTTAATGTCTATTTCTTTAGAGTCTATTTAAACCAGAATTCTGCTGAACCGCATTTATATTAAAATTTTGCATAGCAAAAGAAACTCTATACGTGTTATTATTTATATATCTTACGTGAGTTTAGAAGTTATGATTTTTATTCGTATGTCTATGGTTTAAGATCGAAGCTAGTTAATGTATGCAATTTACCTGCTTAACTCTATGTTCAAAATGAGTTGAAATGCATTATATTTAAACTTTATTTTGTAATAGTTTCAAAAGAGATTATTTAACAGTTACAGAAAGTTTCAGCTTTGTAATTTTTCTTTTTATATTAAAATTTATAGATACTAATTAAACATTTTATTTCAGTTCGTGTCAAATTTATTCTTTAATTCCATCTTTTATCGTCGCTGATTCAAATTGAAATATATATTGGTACATTAAAAAACTTGGGTGATAAATAATATATATAAAATGAATTTATGTTATAAACAAAAACATATATTATCCTTAATTTCAGTTTCAACATATATATGTTTGAAGGATAATCAAACGGAATCTAAATTGTTGGTCAGTGTGGCAGTGGAACTTTATTGTTGTATTTCCACGATTTAAATTTTATCAAAAATTTAATTGATTCATATTTAAAAGATCGTTTGATCTGTCTATTATTTTGTGAGTTCGCATTAGCTTATCTCGTAGTTCATGACTTTACATAACATATTCTTATAATTTCTTAAATTTCTAACTAATGAATTCTCGATCTGGTTACCACAATTTTTTTTCTTTATTAATTCAGTTAATATTGAATGTTTCACCCTCTGTAAAGGAAATCCAATATTATGCGGTGGAATCTTCCGTGGTGGAATATTCCGTGGTGGAACTTGCCAGCGGTGGAACTTACATGACATACTTAACTTTCACTAAATGTAACTATAAAAAAAATTCATAGGTGCGATTATGGTTACCAACTGCCACAGGGCTCAGCTGCTCAAAATTTAAATGATTTAAAGTCTATAATTCTAGTCTCCATACCCGCTATCTTCAATACTAGTGTGAACAGTAATTTAGCTTTAGAAATGTCGTGATTTCAAGTCAGAAAGTACCAGAGTTGATCTCAACATGTTAGTCATGTTGAGAACTTGTGATGTCACTTTTATTTTGATCTGTGATTATCAGAGATCATAATTACAACTTATAGTAAACAGTAATTATCACTCACTAATATGAATTATCAATTGTGATACTAACCACGTAACTTAATTATATATCAAAGTGCTACGCCCCCGGGTGGGCTCGAACCATCAACCTTTCGGTTAACAGCCGAACGCGCTAACCAATTGCGCCACGGAGGCCTAATTGAATTTGTTCAGTTAGAGACCACAACAAATTTGTCATTCAGTAAATTGTGAACAATCAGAAGTATAAAGTTTGGGGCTATTCAAATTCAGCGAAGGTAGGAATGAGACGAGACGTCAAAATGCACTGTCAGTGATGGTTTGGACGGTGGCCGGAAAGATGCTACAGGAAAAAAAGACCACAGGAAAAATGCTCAGAGAAAAATGTCCACAAGGAAAAGTACCCACAAGAAAAATGCACACATGTATAAATTCCACAATGAAAGAAGCCCACAACTACATTATATTAAAAATGGTTGTAAGAAAACTTGGTTTTGGAAAAGTCGGTCTAAGAAAATTCAGTCTTATATTATAATGATTATATTTATGACTATATTTAAGAAAGTTGAAATTATGGATACTAAAATATGTAGTGTATTTATTAAAAGTAGATAACATCCTTAACTGTTGTAAAATGATACGTAACATTAGTAATTTTGACATGTTTTGACATTTATTTAGAAGGAGATTTGAATGGAAAATTCGGTCTCTGAATATTCGGTCTGAGGTTTAAATAAATCTGATGAATTACATTTATAGAGGGGCGTGCCGCCCCCTGATCATTAGACAATCATGAAGTGTGCAGTACAACAAACCCGCTGATACAAAAAACTAGATAACGGCCATTTTTGTTATAAATCTGAGACTGACATTTCAGATACCAAAATTTCCAGACCGAATATTCCGGGACCGAAATTTCCGGAACGAATATTTCGAGACCGAAATTTCCCGCCACCGTTTAAAACACAAAAAAAACATGAAGGTGTCTTACCTTCATGAACACAAGTTCACGAAGGCACGAATATTTTATAATAGTTTTCTTTATCTTGCACCTTTTGTCTCATGTTGCTTATGAAAATTGTTATATAAAAATATTTTTCATTAGTTTACTATAGTCTTTCCATAAGGGTGGTTGTATCTAGTAAATGGAACACTGCATCCGTTCAAACGTTTTTCCCGCAAGGATTTGTGAAACTCCTGGTGTCTTTGCTCGCATCCGCCAATCATTGGACAAACGCTTGCATCGCAACAAATGGGCGACAAATTGAACACATTCAGTAAACATGTTACCTAATTTAAGATTATGTTTCATGTGCTCCTAGTAATTATTGTTAAAAATGTTTTGTTTCTTACCGAAACATTAAATAAATGATGTTAACCAATAATAATAAATGGTACAGATACTACTTTCCTAATCTTGTAACTCTTTAACTAAGCATTTTAGACCATACCTTCATAGAATATAAAGTGTTTATTTCGACGAATGCAACCTTATGTTAAAGTTTGGTAACAAAAGTGTCGGACACCCTGAATATACTTAGGTTATCAATACATTCGCTAGTTATCACATACTCTCACTAAGAGTCCAGTAGCCGTGATCGTATAGTGGTTAGTACATTGCGTTGTGGCCGCAATAACCCAGGTTCGAATCCTGGTCACGGCAAGTAGGGTTCCCGTTTTATGTTATCAATTAATTCCAGTATCAGCGAAATATAAATATTTGGCCAAGGAAGTTTTAGGAATAATTCATTTTTAAAATTTAAAGTTTAATTACTAAAAATAGATACTTATTTATGTACTCTGTTTCACATATAGTGGCAAGGTGGCCGAGTGGTTAAGGCGTTGGACTGCTAATCCAATACGGTCTCCGTGCGTGGGTTCGAATCCCATCCTTGTCGGATGTATTTTAACTACAAGAAAATTTCATTTTGAGAAAGTGCAAAGCTTATCCAAAATGTAATAGAATTTAGACTAATAGGTACTTTTAGTACAGTCGAAGAAAGTGGAAATGTTCGATCAACTGAAACGTTATAGAGTGGAGTGTAATTAACTATTGACGCAGATTCGCCTAGGAAGGTACTTAATTCATCCCGAGTGAAGACTCTACCAGCAAGAGGAAGCAGGCTTTCCTCAAGGACCCTACGAATAGCTCCTACTTTTCTCTCCCAAGGGCTTCCATGGTGACTAGCATGTGGTATGTTAAAGTGCCACTCATATTCCCTCAGGCTACGGTCATCATTCAATTTCGAAAGGGATATCGAGTTTTGATTCTCAGATCCCACAAAATTTGTACCCATATCACTGTAGCAATGTCTAACTACGCCTCTGATAGAAGAGAATCTGCGTATTGCATTTCTAATACCGCAAGTGTCAAGTCCGGGGAGAGGTTCGACGTGGACAGCTCTAGAAACCATGCAAACAAACAGAACTGCCCACATTTTTATATTGCTTGATGTTCGTCTGGTAGTCTGACTATCCCGTATCCGTGACAAGGAAAGGGCAAAAAACGTCGATACCGGTATGATGGAAAGGGGGAGTCTCCTCAACTCTTGACAAAGGTAAATCTGACATCAACTGCACAGATGTAGGGGCCCGTAACCGTTTACACATGAGACAACTATCAATGAGACTTCTGATAAATGTTGATCACTTTTCAATATGATACCCATCTTTTCCTATAGCACCAATTGCCAGATATCTCCCTTGATGAGCCACTCCTTCATGGTAATGCCTACAGATTGCCAAAGTGAGCGCATGATTTTTTGGAAGCAGTATAGGGTGTTTTTGCGATAGATGAAAATGCGAAGAAGAGAGTCTACCGCCAACCCTCGAGAGACCCCAGCCATCAATGAAGGGGCACAGTCCTGATTGGCTCTCGTTCGAAATAGTTCCGCCACGCATCAGGGCGTTGATAAGTGAAGGATTGCATTCTGCCTTTACTTGGACAAGAACACTTTGAAGGGCGTAATCTCCGGTAACTTCTTTATTTCTCAACGCCAGGGAAGTATCGAGCCTCTGCTTAATTCTATCGACATGTCTGTGATAAGAAAAGATCAGCTTAATAACACCAATAACCCTATCGAAACTACTGACTCTGGTTACAATTAATTTAACAATTGAAGGTTCATCACGTTTAGTTTTCATTACTATCGTATTCTTTTCTTGTTCCGGAAGTGGAACTTCATGAAGTTCTTCATCAAAATTTGGTACATAATCAAATTGCAAGAAATAAGGTCCCCGAAGCCAACATGTATCGGTAAGAGACTCCACTAGACTCCATTCATTGATTTCAGTACCGTGCGGACTCTTCTTGTGATGTAGTAGGAAATCCTTTTAGATTTGTTCTTAAGGAATCTGTATACAGTGCTCTAGTATCTATTTTTAGATTTAGCTCACGAATAACTTCAGTGCACATAAACGACGCTTCAACGGCGGCACTCAACTATGCTCTGGGAATAGTTACTGCTGCTATTGGTATTAGTTTAGATTTGCTCATCAAGTTAGATGCAGAATTCTGTGGTTTTCATCAAAAAGTCTCAAGTATGCAACTGCTGAAATACCAGTGTTTGAATGTAGCTTCTTTTAATGCATATACGGTCGAAACTTCATCATTATTTCACTTTAAATATATCTACCTTCCAAAGTAATAAGACCAATCAAGCCTAATGGATAGTATATGCTTCCAAATATTGACAACAAGTCATGAATCGTGAATGGCTTAACTGGAAGACTGACACGGATGAACAATTCACCACTATCTGTTTCCCACACCATCCCGAGTACCATTTGTGTGGTGTTTGTTCCAATCTCCTTCTCTGTAGAAGACTCTGATCGTTCGGTCTCAGGAAAATGTTCCACAACTTCTCTGATGTCAAGGATATTTTATGCAATCATGTTTTATACCGTAAAAGGACTTTTCTTGTCCCCTTCAGCATCCTTATCACAGTGCATGGCTTCCGAGACCCTCCCAGGCCGTCGTCGACGTAGAAATTCTGAGATAGAAAAGATTTGGTGTCATCAGAGGTCACCTTTGATAAGTGTGAGACTGCTTAGTTCGAACCAAATTGGGCGATGGTAGGACTTGGACGATTTACAAACAAATGCACTCTTCCTCTATACTCTAGATTTTTCAAGAGGGTTCATTGTTCTGAAACCAGAAGAAGCGAAGAAAGGCACAGTCAGATGCCTCTATGTCACACTGAAATCCCACCCCTCCACTACGGAATCGAATAATAACTCCGTTGAGCCTGTTCCCACAGTCAGCTCCCTGCAGCAATTGATTGTTCAGGCAAATCCCTTGATAGGATGCTGAACTATCAAATACCAAATGAGGCTTCTTCTTCTTAGGGTGCTATACGACGAATAGCCACCACGCCTTACCAGAAAGTGGAGAATCATCTCGTGAACTTATAGGCTCCACATAACCCTTCCTGATGTTGCCATCCATGGAATGCAGGCATTTTTTCAGTACGGGGGCTATCCTTTTCAACCTCTGCAACGTGTTCCTTTAACGACAATACACTGCCACTCTTTTATTAGGCATTAACACTGTTTCATTTTTGAAAGAGAGGGGCATGGTTAAATAACCCTTGTGATTGAAATGGATAGCTTCATTCATAATCGAAAGGAAAAGCTGATCTTCCTGATAAAGGGACACCGAATCATCATCTGCTCTCTCTTCCAGACTATTCCTATGACTGTTGATCATGGTTTACTCAGTTATATAATTAAGTAAGCCATATAATAAAGTAAGTCATGTGTTGGATGTGCTTGATCTCTCTAGACTCAAAAACTCAGACCTGCTTACATGTGCTCCAGATGTATTCTTAGGACTTTTCTATCCGATGGGGTACCATGAAGACAGGATGCACCCACTAAAGCCCACTTCAAAGGAGTGTTGTGAGTGAAAGGATAATCATCTCCAAAGCATTTTGTCTTCGTCAATTCCCCAGAGTGTCTTCCCACAAGCACCATCACATCGGCAGTTCGATCGATTTTTGGAAAGTAATGGGACAAATGAGAAATATGTCTGTGTGCCTTAACTATCCCAGGATCAGCTATCTCACTTCTAGAAGCTGGATATGATTATTGTATTGAAATTCCTACCAAAAGAGACTTGATTTTTATGCATCACAGTACAGTGATCTCCTTTACAATTTCCACAACTTGTTTTTGAATCACAAGCAGGTGAAAAATGTTTTGATGACTCTTGCGAGTCTCATCTTCTCCTGATATTCAAATCTTTTGAATGATTTACACGGTGAAGCATGATGATTCTCACTTTCATGCAGAATGAACTTATCTGTCTCGGACTGTTCTGTTTGAAAGAACCTTGCAGACCTGCAACCAGAAGCTCTTTCACCTCAAAATTAGGATTACTCATCTCATCACACTGGTTACTAATGAATTTCACCAATTCTGATAGATGAGGGTTACAGTTAAATTCGACATTGTACGTGTGGCCTAAGCTTCGCCAACTCCTTTGTAGCCTATCAGGAAGCTTTCGATAAATTGTTCCCTGCTCACATGCGGTGTTGAACACAGCAAGTTCTGGGTTACCCGCTTGATTAGACAGAACAACTCTACACAGATCTGCCAGGTCACGGAGCCTTGATATACAGTATGGGCAACAAAAATGTTTCAGCATTTTTAAATACTTGTAAATCGTTAGCCAATGGGCGAAAAAACTATATTTTGGTCTCATCTTCTCTGTCTCTTATTATACTATTAACAAGTAAAAACAATTTTGAACTGATGACCATAGTTTAAGAACAGGTAAGCAAGAAGTGAGGGTAATTATTTTTGTCATTGTGCAAAGGTTATTCTTAGATCTGACTTTACTAAAAGACAATGAATAAAAGGAAAAAATATAATGGTAGACATTATATAACAGGGTGCTTAACCTTCTTCCTTGGAAAGTATTTGGAAATAGAATAACTTCAGTGACATTTTGATCTCATTGAAGTTTTCACTCTGAATATTCGTTCTTCGATTGTTCATTGCATGGTTAAGGCCAGTTTCACACATGCATTTAGAACACCGCGGTAAAAAAGCTCTTCTTAAAATGTGTTCACACATGCATTTTTTTATCACTGAAGTAACAATTTAATGTTAGTCTTCCAATAGCGAAAAAAAAACGCAAGTGTGAATACATTCTAAGAAGAACTTTTCTCCCGCGCTGTTAAAAATGCAAGTATGAAACGGGCCTTAACCATGCAATGAACAAGCGAAGAACGAATATTCAGAGTAAAACTTCATTGAGAACAAAATGTCACTGAAATTGTTCTATTTCCATATAGTTTCCAAGGAAGAAGTTTAAACACCCTGCATTATAATGTCTACCATTATATTTTTTTCCTTTTATTCATTGTCTTTTAGTAAGTAAAATCACAGAGTTAGCTCTAAGAATAACCTTCGCGCAATAACAAAAATAATCACCCTCTCTTCTTGCTTGCCTGTTCTTAAACTATGTCCATCAGTTTAAAATTGTTTATATCTGTTAATAGTTAAATAAGAGGCGGAGAAAAAGAGACCAAGATAAAGTTTTTTCATAAATTGGCTAACGATTTACAAGTATTTGAAAAAGCGGAAACATTTTTGTGGCCCATGCTGTATCTTGATGACCAACCTTTGAGAAGCTCGTCAGCTTCTTTCTTAATGATGTTGACATCTGTATATGAGAACCAAATCTCTGATTAAGGTGGGGATCTTCACCTAACAATTCGATCATATTGGAAATCAACTTCCTTGGCTCCCCCGTGGTGTTAGCAGATAGTATTGTAATTACATCCATTGGGTCTAGGGTCAGATGCCTCATCTTGTTATCTAACACATGCAACCAACCTCTGAACTTATGAGGCTCTCCATTGAATGCACTCTCAGTGTTTTTAAAAAATTCCTGCTTGATAAGGTGCTGAGATGCAGGATCAATACAAGAACCAAATTCCGTGCCACATCTGACAGAGGGACCAGGAGAAGAGGAGATCAGGAGAGGAGGTGGCTGAGGTGGTGGTTCAGTACGAGAACCCAATCCCACACCACCCTCAACAAAGGGGTCAGGAGAGTAGGAGGTCAGGAGATGAGGTGCTTGAGGTGATGGATCAAAACAAGAACCGGACTTCATTATTGGACATGCAGTGTTGGCTTTTCCAAACCGCATTTCAGGAGCACTCCGAGTATCTGAATCTGGAAACCTAAATGGAATTTCAGGTTTACTACCAATCAATTTATATGGAAGTGACAAATGTGCTGAGCGCGGTGCAACACGAGAGTAGGTCTCAGTTGGCTGTGTCTTCACACATCATACAGCGGTGTCTGATACCCCAGCAAAGGCAGAATCTTTCACTGAACAAAATGGACCTGAACCCAAAGGATTCATGTCTCCAAATATCCCCCAACCATCAGAACAAGAGACCTCAATGTTATTCTTCACATGATTCAAATTAAGATTACTAAGGCAACGCTTTGCACCTTCCAATGCAGAAGTTTGATTGACACTTGTTGTTGCTACTGTATTTGCTCTAGTCTCCTACCTTCTAGCCACCAACGGCACACCTGACAGAATTGCACCCAATTGAACACCAGATCCTGTTGTCACAGGCTCACTCTGAGTGTTAAATCTTGTATTTCAAGTGTCATTGTCTTTTCTGAATACAGACAGACATGCTGTATCAATATTAGATATTTCATCTACCTAAAGTCTATTCAACTGGGCAATTATTTAATTAAGTGCTGCCTTCACTTCCTTGGTCTGATTTAATCTTTCAGATCTTATTTCTTGAGATTGGAAGACAGAACCCACAGCACACAATCTGGAGTGAAGTTCATAAAACAAATTTTTGAATTTAGCAAAATTAATCATTATACTTTTTGCCAGACTTAGCATGGCCTCAGACTCCAAGATTGTAGGATCCTCGCTCAGTATGATTTCTAATGAGCTATGACTCTCCAAATAAATTTCATTTAAGTTGAGACAAGTGTGGCACTGGTGCCCTCAGACTTTTTCTAACTTCAACAAGGACTTGATCATTCATGATTACATGTTAAGATGCTCCAAGAAGAACCCACTGACTCCTATCTAACCAGATCAAGAGGTCTCACCTTAATGCCTCAGAAAGCCAATCCAACTGTGGCCAGCAGTTGTAGTTCTGTCTCTATCATGACTCTAGACCAGTGGTTCTTGAAGTATTTTTCTCGCGCATCCCTTCTTTTTCCCAGGCACCCCCTGAGCATTGTATTGCATTGAAATAAATTGATAAGCTACTATTATATTATACGTTTTGGTTACTATGATGTTAGAAATGTTAAAATATACTTCATGTATATTTTGCATGATAATAACAGCAACCATCGAGCTTTTAAAGTTATAAGTAACACATATAACAGCAATCCCAGGCACCTTCTTGGCAGGACTTTCTAGAATTCATTCTTAAATAAATTTACTTCATTGGTTTAGTGACCTGAGTTAAAAACACAAAATATAAAACTCTAAACATATCTATCTAATTAATTATTATATTCATATAGGTAGAGCAATGATGATTAAAACTTACAGAACTGTGTTTTTAGCCTCCAGTTGAATTAATTTTTTTTTCCAGTCTGGATAATTTAATAACAAATTATCAATCTCTCACTAAACTGTAAAATGAATTACCCTGTAACACATAGTGCAAATAATTTAAGTTACAAATCTAATGTAAAAAGGACACACAAACTGAGAACAAAGGTACACAAGGCTAATATGATAGAATATGAAAATATAAACACTAACACTTTAGCTAAGGAAAATAACAAAAGGTCGGAAAGAACTTTAATAAATGATATCACCTGCCAAGGAAGCGTAAAATAGTTATGCCGGTGCTGGCACAGCCCATCTTCTCATTCTGGAATCAAAGTTTCTACCGTGGGCTGAGAACACTTTTAGGATTCAACAAGAAGTCTGCAACAGGATTCGTCATCATTACATGACTCCAAATAGACTCAAACCTGAATTCAAAAGAATATTCCATCCATTATTGCAGCTCAGATAGGTCTAAGATCATAAGATGATCGTGAATGAAAATAGTTTTAGTCACGTAATTTATGACTAAAGCGAGTTTTCTATTTTCTAATTAGAGTACTATTTACTAGATTTAATTATAGTTTAACTACTACTTACCCTAGGGCCCAGTGGCCCAATGAATTATTGCGTTAACCTGTTATCCAATAGGTTAGTTGTTCAAGTCCACCTCGGCGTGTAGCTTTTAAATTCAATATATTAGAGTTGAATGGGATGAGGTGCCGATCTTCGAACTAACTACGAAACGATTAAAAGATTGAAACTTAAGATTTCTTCTGTTTGTACTATCAAAGAAATGTGTATCCGTAACATGTAAATTTCACAGTGTTCTAATTTCCTATTATTTTCAAATGTTACAAATTTATCGTCGTGTACTCAGACCAATTTTAAAATATCTACAAGTATTACAAGTAGTAAATCTTACATCTGAAAATATGACATTAGTTAACTATCAAAATTATTACGAATGCACTTTACTTTGACTGTACCAACTAATATGATTATATTGCATCAAAGTTTCATAAAAATTGTTAAATGACAATGTAGGTTATTAGCCAAATTGAATTTTTGTAAATAGTATTTTTTCATAAATAGCCCTCAAATAGCCCTAATTATCCATGTACTGAATGAATCTGAACGTGAAAAAATATGATATCCATTTATCTATGTAATATATTAAAAAAACTAAGCAGATAAAAAATAATTTCTCTTATAATATTTGAGAAAAAAATCCCAATTGAGATTAACTAATGTAAGTGTACGCATGTTTTTTAGTAAATGAAAGCGTTTTGGGGCTTAAGGAAAATATCGCAAAATTTTCGCACAAAATCCATCAGTTGAAATGTGACATATATATATGTCCTCTTATGGCATCTCCAAAACATTTTGATTTTTGTACACCACCACATATCTTTGAATAGTCTGTGTTTTCGGGTTAAGAAACAATTCGAAAAACTGTTTTGTACCAAAAAACACAGCATTGTAAATTGTAGATAAAAAAACGATATATATATATATAGAAAACTTTTTCTGTTAAACAACATCTTTAAGAATCTAGTAGCCGTGATCGTATAGTGGTTAGTACATTGCGTTGTGGCCGCAATAACCCAGGTTCGAATCCTGGTCACGGCAAGTAATTATGACTCTTGTTTTATGTTTAAATTCAGCCGAATCAAATAATTTAAATAAATATAGATATCAGACATAGTAGTTCAGTGCCTCAATATAGATACCTACTACTTATATAAGAAAATCATCACTATTTTGAAATTACCGATTCCGAAGTAATAGTTTATCCCAAGTTGTATTTATTCAATTACATTCCATATTTTCCAAAAAATTTAACAAACTACTAAAACGTGTAGTTTGGGACGGTGGGACACCATGCAAGTAGCCCACTTATTTAGTTATATTTGTCACACGGTAAGATACTATGTAAGCCACCTTAAAAATTTTGTTCATGGGCACAAGTTGCAAGGTGAGACAATTTTTGTCGATGCATAAAAAAGGAAGTGTTGCGATTTTCGTTTATATCTCATAATTGATTATTTCAAATATTTATAAGTCAATCCTATTTCGAATTATTCTTTCATTTAAAATATTTAGTTTTTTCATTGATCGTTAAACAATTATTATTGTGTAAAACGATTTACGCTCAAAAGCAAATAATTTGAAAAGCTTCACAATTGTAAATACATTCTAAGTTATTATTTGCTTGAATGATATACTTACATGACAAACGTAACTTTCACGAAATATAACTCTGAAAAAAACATAAAACAATAAATTTTCGTAGGTGCAATCATGGTTACCAACTGTCAAAGGGCTCAGCCGCTCAAAATTTAAATGAATTGAAGTCTCCAATTCTAGTCTCCATAACCGCCATCTTCAATACTAGTGTGAACAGTAATTTAGCTTTAAAGTGGCTACACACGTTCATGCAAACTTGACAAGTCTACTTGCCCAAGTATTTTGTGCAAGCAAACTTGAGGGTCTGTAGGACGAGACTTGCACAGATACAGCCATACAGGCTTGTACAAGTCACTTGAGACATGATTAAATTTGAATCATGCCACCTGTGCAAGTCTGACTTGTGCAAGTGAAATGTAGCGTGTGTACTGAGGATATTGAAGACTTGAGAAAAATATGATGAATGTAAAAGAAAGTGAGTTTGTTCCTACATTATTACTTATACTACTAAACAATTCTATCAATTTGAAGGCAATTTATCAAATTGTTGTGAGTTTTGTAGTGAAACAGACCAAAAATAATTATGGCAGAAGAAAAGCAGAATTGTTAATAATTTAGAATGTATAGCTAGTGTATATATTTGTAGAAACTTAATTTTAAAATAAATTAAATATATTCTAACATTCAATTAAAACAGTGCTGTGTTAACATGAAAATATGGTTTCCTTTTTTTCAACCACTCATTTCATTTCTTCTTTTGAGATTTTCTTTTATGTACAGAACAAAAAGCTGTCAAAGCAAGCGCGTCATCATCTGAACTCGACATAGTTACAATTTCAACAAGAGGCTTTGTACAAGTATACCCGTATCGTGTGGTGAAGGAAAATATTCCAATACTTGTGCACAAATACTTGCAAAAGTAGACTTGTCAAGTTTGCATGAACGTGTGTAGCACCTTTAGAAATGCCGTGATTTCAAGTCAGAAAGTATTAGAGATGATTACAACATGATAGGCAAGTTGAGAACTTGTGATGTCACTTTTATCTTATTTTGATCTGTGATTATTAGAGATCATGATTACTACTTACAGTAAGCAGTAATTATCACTCACTAATATGAATAATCAATTGTGATACTTACCACGTAACTTAATTATAAATCAAAATGCCACGCCCCCGGGTGGGCTGAACCACCAACCTTTCGGTTAACAGCCGAACGCGCTAACCAATTGCGCCACGGAGGCCTGATCTACTTGGTAAAGTTAAACATAACAATAAATTTTTCAATCAATATACTGTGAACAATCAGAGGTATAAAGTTTGGGGCTATTCAAATTCAGCGAAGGCAGGAATGAGATGAGATGTCAAAATGCACTGTCAGTGATGGTTCGGACGGTGGGCGGAAAGATGCTACAGGAAACAAAAGACCACAGGAAAAATACCCACAGAGAAAAATGCCTACAAAGAAAAGTACCCACAAGGAAAACTGTCCACATGTTTAAAAGCACACAAGGAAAGAAGCCCACAACTACATTATATTTTAAATGGCTTTAGGTACACTTGGTATTTGAAAACTCGGTCTCAGAAAATTTGGTCTCATACAGGGTGCGGCAGGTGTGCAGAAATTTCGTCGACAGACGTTTCGTCGACAGGACGTTTAGTCGACAAAACGTTTCGTCGACAAATTTTCGTAAATGGGATATTAAAACACTCTAATGTTACAAAACATGTACTTTAACAGAATAATGTATCAAACGATCAAATTACAAAATAGAATAATGGTTTGGACGCTAACTATTAAATAAATTTAAATCGTTTTTCTACTTTGATACTAAACCAAAACTACTCAATAGTACCAAATTATTATGTGTAATTTAATCTGTTCGGGTCAAGTAACGTTTGTGAGTTTTAAAATTTAAAACAATTTCATCTCCATAATTTACGTTTCATAATGATAAGATTTATATCGTCTGTTTTGTCATTGACAATTGGTAATTAATTAATCCTAGATGGAATGACAAAATTTTATATAAAATACTCGCAGTTGAATGTTTATCGACATTGTAGATTATTGTTTTTTGCCAGAAAGATATTCTGCTTAAAATAGGAAATGAAACTGTATCCCATTTTCAAATTTTTTATAATGTAATAAAAAATATTAAAAATCCTCTCCAAGAAAAATATGAGTTTAACATAATATTTAGAACTAATATATTATTATCAATATTCTCATAAGTACTCGAAAAGACACCCGACAAACATGGTAAGATACTAATAGGCAGTTGTGATACGAGGCTACGTATAGATAGAAATTATATTTAAGAAAGCTCTTTGTGTGTGGATTTATTCTTTTAGTTTTCAATAATTTCATTATTTGGTACGACAATAGCATATACAATTTTCCAAATTACTTGGTAAAAAAAAATAATCTACATATAATGTCGATAAACATTCAACGGCGAGTACTCTATATAAAATCTTGTCATTCCATCCAGGATTACCACTCAATTACCAAACACTCGCAGTAGTCGAACAGTGGGTATTTACCTATTGATAATGGCTTGTCAATTACAAAACAGACGATATAAATCTTATCATTATGAAACGTAAATTATTTTAAATTTTAAAAATCACAAACGTAACTTGACGCAAAAATATTAAATTACTTTAAAATAATTTGGTATTGTCGAGTAGTTTTGGATTGTATTAAAGTAGAAAAACGATTGAAATTTATTTAATAGTTATTCTCCTTACCATTATTCTATTTTATAATTTGATCGTTTGATACATTATTCTCTTATAGTACATGTTTTGTAACATATAGAGTGTGTTAATATCCCATTTACGAAAATTTGTCGACGAAACGTCTTGTCGACGAAACGACTGTCAACCGGTGCGGCAGCATAACTTTCTTTTTTATTTTGCATGGCAATCAGGCTGTTGAAGTAGTAGCGGTGTGTGCAAAGTTTCATTCTAGAGACGAGCTTCTAAAGTTTTCTTTTCTTTCTTTCCAGTCGCAATCATATGCGTTGGAGTAGTGAGGAACGTGGTTTGCCATCGAAACCTACTTTTCGAATCGACGGTCTGTGATTGCAACCTAGCGCGCCTTTCGAAATCGTTTCAATAAAGCCCCGAGAGGCCCTGTTTCAGACCGGAAATTAATTGTTACTTGGGTCAATACGTTCAGGCAAACAGAGTTTGACACGACGAAGAACTGGAGTACGTCGGCCCATCAGATCACCTGAGAACATTGAGGCATTGACAGCTTCAATCTTGCGATCCCCACGACGTTCTGCGCGCAGACATGGTTCTATCTTGGGCTTTCCGATTGCTCAGTGAGACGAATACTTCACGATGACCTGAATTTTCATCCTTACAAGATAACGATTGTGCAGGAACTCTCCGAACGTGATTTCACTACAAGAAGGAACGAATGTGAGGCGCTTCTCGAAAACGTTCCTGAAGACGCGATCGTTTATTTCAGTGATGAAGCACATTTTCATTTGAATGGTTGCGTTAACAAACAAAACATGCATTACTGGGCTGACACCAATCCCCGAGAATTTCACCAAAGGCCTTTTCATTCACGTAAAGTAACAGTGTGGTGTGCAATTTCCTCCACTAGAATTTTTGGTCCTTGGTTTTTTGAAGAAAATGAGGTCACAGTGACAGTGAATTCAGATTGGTATGTTAACATGTTTGAGGAATTTTTTCTTCCACGAATTCATGAATTGGACCTCTGGGATATTTGGTTTCAACAGGACGGAGCAACGGCTCACACTTCAAGAGCATCGATGGCTGTTTTGAGGGAACACTTTCCAGAGCGCCTCATTTCAATAAGGAACGATTTATAGTGGATTTGTTCCCTTGCGATGTTCATTCGTGGGGGATTATCCGTAAAGGGGATATTAACACACTCTAATATTACAAAACATTTACTTTTAAAATAATCAAAATACAAAATAGAATAATGGTAAGGAGGAAAACAATTAAATAAATCTCAGACATTTTCTACTCTAATACTGAATCAAAACTACTCGATGATAACAAATTATTTCAGAGTAATTTAATAATTTTGCGTTGAGTTACGTTTGTGATTTTTAAAATTTAAAACAATTTCCTCTCAATAATTTACGTTTCGTAATAATAATATTCATATCGTCAGATTTGTCATTGACAAGTCATTTTCAGTTGGTAAATGCCAATTGTGTTCTGTAATTGAATGCAAATCCTAGATTGAATGGAAAGATTTTATTTAAAAAAACTCGCCGTTGAATGTTTATCGATATTTTAGGTTATTGTTTTATCGAAAAGTGATGCTTTGAAATCAAATTAGTTGGCTTTGAATTCGAAAATGTTCAGAGTTATCAATCGGTATCCCATTTTCAAATATTGATCATCTAAGATAGAAATATTAAAAATCATCTCCAGGCTCCTAGAAATATATGAGCTTATTACATAATATTTAGAACCAATATATTCTTAATTTCCTCAAAATACTCGCAAAGACACCTTTACCCGACTCAACACGGCAAGATTTTAATAGGCAGTTGTGATACGAGGCTACTTATAGAAAAAAAATTTAAGAATGCTCTTTGTGTGGATTTAGTCCTTTAGTTTTCGATGATTTCATTATTTTGATATATTTTTAAGTTTTGTCTTGCTTATACAATTTTTTAAATTATTTGGTATTATTGAGTAGTTCTGATTTAGTATTAAAGTAGAAAAACGACTGAAATTTATTTAATAGTTCCCTCATTACCAATATTCTATTTTGAAATTTGATCGTTTGATACATTATTCTGTTAAAGTACACGTTTTGTAACATTAGAGTGTGTTAATATCCCATTTACGAAAATTTGTCGACGAAACGTCTTTTGACGAAATCTCTGTCAACCGTGTATTCACATGTGTTCTAATAAATGAAAGGTATTCATGTTTTTAATCAGTTGTTTAAAAAGGAAAATGTCTTCGAATTTTCACGCAAAATACATCAGGTGACATGTATGTCCTCTTATGGAATAAATGGTTAAAAAATATCTTCAACGCATGTTGATTTTTCCACAACACATTTATTTCATTATTCTATTTGTTTAGGTTCAGAAACAATTCAAGAAACTGTTCTGTGCCTGAAAAATAGCTTTACAAATTCTAGATCAAAAAATTTTATATATATATTTTTGTTATTAATACATAATTTTGTTATTATAACACATTGTCATCAGTCCGGTAGCCGTGATCGTATAGTGGTTAGTACATTGCGTTGTGGCCGCAATAACCCAGGTTCGAATCCTGGTCACGGCAAGTTGGGTTCCTATTTTATGTTAATGATCAATTCCAGAATCAACGAATTATGAAATTATTTGGCCAAAGAAGTTTTTGGAATAATTCATTTTTAAAATTTTAAGTTTAATTACTAAAATCAGATACTTATTCATGTACTCTGACTAATTTTTCGTGGCAAGGTGGCCGAGTGGTTAAGGCGTTGGACTGCTAATCCAATACGGTCTCCGTGCGTGGGTTCGAATCCCATCCTTGTCGGATGTATTTTAATTACAGGACAATTTCATTGTGAGAAATTTGTTGATAGAATTTAGACTATAGTAGGTACCTAATTTTTGTACAGTCTAAAAAGTGAAACCGTCCAGTTACCTGGAACGTTCCTTATACAGGCAAACCTCACTTTAAGTAGACCCAGCTTTTATAACAGGATAAGTTAAAGAAGGGTTGACCCCGAGCTTACTGAATTACATTACTTGTACTGGAAAATTATTTTTAAACAATTTTATTTGTATTGAAGTAACAACACAAACTATGGTACATAGTATTTACCATACAATTGTTTTTTTGATTTCTGCTAATAGAGAATGAAAAGATTGAAGTAACAATGCTAAACTTAAAGCAGGGATAGATTAAACACTTTAATTTCAATTTATCAGTTAATTTGGGGTACGATTTTTGACTTAACCCTTTCGACACGGTTGGGTCCAACCAACATTTTACTCCGAAATAGGAATGGGTAAGATTTTAAGTTCAATGTGTCGATTTATTACTCTGATTGATGAAAGATTGGTCATTTAGATGCATTTATATGAATCATTACGTTGTTTATTAGTGAGTTGTATATATCCCATTTTCATGGAACACAGGTTACTTAGGGTACACATATGTCCCACATCAAATATTCAAGAAATTGAATAAACACATTTTCCGACGATCAAAGTTCATCCATTAGTACTCAAATCTTCCGAAAAATCTATTAAAATGTTTCTCAATTCGGCAGAATAAATTCCTCGTCGAAAGGGTTAAAGTGAGTTCTGCCTGTACAGGCGACTCTCGGTTTATCCACATCTCGATTAGTCACTCCTCTTCTATTTATATATTTTTTTTTGCCTCGGTTAGTCCGCACCATCTCGATTTATCCACCCTTCGCGTTGTCGTGTTTTCTGCAACATTACTTATAAGAATAAGAATCAAAAGAACATTTTGTAAACAAAAACAGTTCTTTCATCTGTTCATATACTGATATATACCAAATCCTATGAGTTAGAGTTAAAAGTTGATGTACTATCAAAGAAAAGTGTATTCTCATTATGCTAATTTCTCAAAAGATAGTTTTCTAATTTAGTTTATTTTCAAATCTTACAAATTTGTCATCGTAAACCCAGACTAATTTTAAAATATTAACAAATATTACAATTACAAAATTAGTAACGTTTATTATTGCTATTGTTTAATGTCAACTGTTTACATCATAATATATTTTAAACCTAGATTATAACGTGCACTCGATAGAGCACATATCTTCCCCGCCGCCTATAAATGGCCTTGACTATCCAATAATACTTGAGTTATAAATGACCTTGACCTCAACGTTTGACCCGTTCGCTCCCAAAATCTGATAAACTGCTAACTGGATATTAACTAATCGGACCACCAAATTTCATGCAATTTGGTTGGATACTTTATTGAGTTATAAATGACCTTGACCTTTGACCCGATCGCTCCCAAAATTTTACCTGATGGTTCCTTGACATTGACTAATCGTTCCATCAAATTTTAGGCAATTTGGTTGTTAATAAGTTATAAATGGCCTTGACCTTGATCCTTATCCTTTTACCCGATCGCTCCCAAAATTTAACAAAATAATTCCTGTATATTGACCAATCGTCCCACCAAGTTTCATGCAATATGGTTCAATATTTTTTGAGTTATAAATAACAATGACCTTGTCCTTTGACCGGGTCGCTCCCAAAATTCTACCAGCAGGTTCATGGACATCGACCAATAGTTCAACTAAGTTTTAAGAAATTTGGTTCAATACTTTTTGAGTTAGGCGAATAACAAGGTGATAAATAAATAAATGACGGGTAAAATATAACCTTCTGCAAATTTGCGAAAGTAACAATATGTTTGTGATTTATAAGAGCAATAAACAATGATTATTTATATGTTTGGATTATTTCGTTATTATATTCCTTTACTGTAGGATAATTATTTGTATTCATTTTAAAGTTTCCCCTAAAATAACAGGTTCACATTTTCTTTTAAAACCAAATCTGGCAGCTCTATTTATCAAGTCCCATCCCAGGAGAAAAATCGAGAGTTACCTGTATTTTCAATCTAATCCATCTAATAATTTAGGCGTCTTATCAATATTAGAAATCTGAATTATCATAATTAGCTGTTCCAGTACTGCCAAGGCAAGGTGGCCGAGTGGTTAAGGCGTTGGACTGCTAATCCAATACGGTCTCCGTGCGTGGGTTCGAATCCCATCCTTGTCGAAACATTTTTTAAACCATAAATGATTTTAACGAAGATTGGTTCTTAATTCCAGTAAAAAATTAAAGTTAATTACTATATATACTAATACAAGGTGTGTCTTTGTTGGTTGGTTGCAAGAAAAATGTCACGCTTTAACATTTAAAATACGATATTATTCCAAATGAGGGATTTAAAAAATATATGGGAAAAAAATTCGGAATTATAAAAAAGCGGGATTTTAAAAAAATGTCAGATTTCAAAAAGTGAGGTATTAAAGAAGCGGGATTAAAAATTCAAATATCTTGAATTACAAGGAAATTCGAAATTCAGAAATAAAAAATATAAGATTGATATCGAATGACAGATATTCGTATAACATAAAAGAAAATCAAGATTACAAAATAATGCTGTATTTTTGTTTAACAAATCCGGATAAATTAGAAAATTTAAATAATCCTGGTAAAAAATTATAAATACTACAATTTAATTAGAAGGAAGGAACTTTTCTATTTGTTTTACTTCTTATTATAAAAATTATCTTAAATACAGTTTTTAATTGTCTATACTCTATAATAATAAGGCCATTAATTATTTTAACACATAGTACATATTCTAGGAGGTAGAGGGTTAATTAGCAAAGATGTTGGTGTTTAGTTACATCTAAGCTCTTAATTTTAATATACAAAATTAGTTATTTGAACTATTTTCAGTACAAATTAATCACAGTTATTCCCATTTGGCGAATGATTTATTATTAGAGAGTCATAGCAATGTGACCTCAAAAATTAATGTAAGCAAGTGTGCAAATAAGACAGTTCAGTATCTGCACACATAATTAATTAACTATGTGACCAATGTTTGGTCTGTTGAAGCTTATGTATCACACACACATTTGGTTAGAACACCGGGTACAGATTCTCAATACGTATTGTTAAACATTTAATAATGACGTCTGTACAAATATAGAAGTTTTCAGAATGGAAAAGAAAATTAAAAACTAACATAAATTAAAATTGAATAATATCTCGGTGGAGAAGTACCTACCAATCTGTTGCTTGTCTATACTAGGTTTGTTCTTGCCTATGACGACATAGTGATGTCATTGACTATGTGAGACATAGCACATAATTTACGTTATTAAATTTTATTTTATTTTTAACATTTGTAACCAACTTTAGTTGTTTATTTTATCTTACGTTATCGAAATTGTTTAAATTTAATTAGAAGGATACTCTAAATTAAACTTATGAGGAATGTAATAGTAGGTATGGAAAGAGACGTAATATATTAAATACTTAAATAAGTTCTCTATTAATTTAAATGAAAATATTATAGCGTATATGCATTAACGATTGATCAAGCGGAAATACCGGTAAAACAGTAAATGCTATATTTATTCACTATCGAAGCAACCTCAACCGGACCGCTAAACTAACCTTATATTATCATATTAGGGATTTTAGAGTATGACTTCAACGTATATAGAATACCATGCGGTGAATTTACCGCACGGTGAGTTGCAGTCAACTCACCTGTTTTCAGTGAATAGTTTGAACAGTGAAGTCATTCACACGATTATGGCGACTCACAATAATTTAGCGACTTGGCAAAACAATCGAATATTATTAACCTTACATTTAGATTCAATTAATCCTTTTTCAAAAAATAATACTAGGACCATAAATTATTTGCGAAAAATGTTTTAAAAAAATATAATTTTTTTTAAAGAGAAATGAATATTAATAAGTATTACAATAATTCTAAATCAGCGGTTCTTAAAGTTGGGGCCTGGATTGTTTGTGATTTTTAACTGATTTTAATTTTCCTTTTTTAAATAAATATGTTTGTCAGTTATATAAATAAACTCTCCGTTTCCATACTTTGTCTTTTTAATTCTCACACTATAGTGACCAAATATATTATAATTGTAGCTTTTCAATCTATTTCAATGCAATACAATGCTCAGGGGGTGCCTGAGAAAAGAAAGGGCCGGGTTTCCGAGAAAAAAAAATTAAAGAAATACTGTTCTCGTTGCTAGGTTAGGTTTTAGCAACTCGGGCTGTGGGAACTGTTCCCGACACATTTAGCATGACCTCTGGTATTCGTGACACTTGTTTTTATTGAATTTTCCTTTTTTCGGTAGCTCTTATCTGGTTGACTTTTCCTCTTCTTTTACATTTAGCAATTGTCTATTCAAAATTTGATTATTTGACAAATTTTAATTACACATATATATTGCCGAAAGTCGGTTAACAATGAAGTGGAATCTCTTCGATTAGCTGCACCTAATCGTCCTTGTTTCTAATTACTATCCGATAATAACTGTATTTCATTTATTTTATATTATCTGAACGATTGATCATTCGAGCAATTGTTCGTTCGAGCAATTGTTCTCTCAGTCAATAGTTCGTTCGAGATATTATTTTTCGAGCAATTGTCTTTCGAGCAATTGTTCATTCGAGCAATTGTTTTCGAGCAATGTTTTTTCGAGCAATTGTCTTTCGAGCAATTTACCGGCTACCGTTAACCATAGTATTTTGCTCTCCAAACTGGAAGCCTATGGTGTTCGTAGTGTGACTCTTAATCAGGGAAGTGTATTGGGTTTGCTTTTGTATATTTTGTATGTCAATGAATTTTCCAATATCTCCCCTTTCTTGAAATCCATCTTATTTGCTGATGATATCACTATCTCTGCCGCAGATTTAAATTTCCATCATAATTGGTCTAATTATCTAATATATGGTTTGTGTAGTCTGAGGTTGTCTTCAACGAGGGTTTACTGTAAATACAAATTTCTAATTTAATATTGGAATTAGTTACTTTCATAAATTTCAATTTAGCTAACCTTTTTTTATAATACTTTTAGGTTAAATTTGAATAAATGTTATAAACTAGATTCATTGAATCTTTAAGAAATAAATTGGTTATTCATTTTCACTATTTTTTTATTTAAACGGACTAAAAACTGTTGATTTTACATTCCAAAATGCTAATTTATTCGTTGTAAACATTTATTTAATAATCCTATAAGTGTATGTATAAGTCCTAAAATACCTTTTTTAGGTCCTAAAATGCCTTTTTTATAGGTCCTAAAAATCCGGGCTCTACTTATGATTGATATTGATGGTTAAACCTATTTCTTGGTTTATTTAAAAGTTCCGCCCCCGGGTGGGCTCGAACCACCAACCTTTCGGTTAACAGCCGAACGCGCTAACCAATTGCGCCACGGAGGCCTGGTAACAAGAGTTATTTATAATATTAAATTTTTCTTAATGAATTCATCAGTCTCCAATTAGGAGTAATATGTGAAGACACAAACAGTGAATATTTTACTCAGAACTAAAACGGATATTTTAGTCCATGGCCTAACCTACTACAGTCTGCTGTTCATGAAAAAAATAGAAGGTTAACTTCTACTGGACTTTTTATATGACGAAAAATATCATATAATATAATTAGTTTAATAAATTAATTTTTTCCGTATTCTGAATACGGCGTTGGATGATGTATACATAAAAGGCGGCAAATTCTTGAGATATTTTATTATTTTTAAGTGAATAATCTACAAGAAAAAGTTAGGGAAGATTGAAAATATTGCAATAAAAATTTGAAATGGTTAATACCTGCTACATTCTACTGTGTCATCTGGATATAGAACACGTTCGAAGAATGATAATGCTCCAGAAAGTCACCCAATTTCTTTTAAGTTACCCACGAAGAAACCAGACTTGTTGATGATATAGATCAGATTTACAAATCGAAAAGACAATTACTTTCCAAAGCACGGAGGATTTTTCTCACAACAACACGGAGGAGTTTGCTCACAACAACACGGAGGAGTTTGCTTACAACAACATATGCTTACCACAGTCTGTAGGTTGGGGAATGGTGTGATCTTAAGGAGCTTTTGTCATACTTCGATATTATGTACACCAGACATGATTCTTGTAACAAGTCTTTGCTCGGTGCATTTACGGCAAAGATCACTTTCTTCGGGTAACTTCTTAAGTGAAACGTAGAAATTGTCGAAACATTCACCTTCTTGTTGTTTCCTTTCCTCGAAAGCCACTCTATCCAATGCAACGTTTTGCCTTTGTCTTGTAAATTTTGTATTTTGTCAAGAATTTCGTCCATTATGCTATCACCCGATTCTGATATATCAATCGCATATTTCAGATGAACTTTCATATCTTCAGTTAGACATCCTCTGAAATCGGCTTGTTGTATATAAAGTGGTTGATGACTCAGCTTTTGTACTTCATAATAGTCATTCCAGCTCAGACGCTAAGATATAGACTTGCTTAAGTTGTATCGTTCTCTAGTTTTTCAGGTCTTGCTGCACTTAGATGTTTCACAGTTGTGCCTGAAGTAGTAGATGTACTTGCTGTGCCTCCTTAGCCAGCGCTCTGGTTGTTCAAAATGCAGTCAATGTACTTAGAAACAGAGCTATTTCTTGTTATCTCTCTTCTATATCTTGTTTTCTTTCTTCAGCTTATTGCTACAAAAAAATCTATAGCCAGTCAACTTTATTAATATAGTACGAGGTGGATTCGTTCGTAAATGTCGGAAATACAATTGGGCGTACCCGTAGATAGAATACGTAAATCATTAACAGAAATAATTGCATTGAAAAGATTCAAACTCAACGGGAAATCCATATTATTAGAGGTTATTAAAACTCTGCGTTGAAGGTTTAGTTCAGATTTAAACTCTGCGTTGAACTAAACCTTCACCGCAGAGTTTAAATAACCTTTAATAATAGAAATAATAACATTAAAATCTTAATATTAAATATAACAACATTATTTTATAAATATTTGAAATAATCAATTATGTATTTAACTCAATAGTATGAGATATAAACAAACAATGCAACGATTCCATTTTATTATTTTATTTATTTATTACAAACTGTTCCCTTACAATTATGTAAGAATGTCGGGATACCATTCCCACCGCCAATTACGATAATTGATAATAAAGTTTAATTTTTTAATGCTTTGTTATAAATAGAGCCCATATTTCTATGCCCTTTCAATGGGTCTAGGAAAATTGATCGAAAGCAATTGACCGAAAACAATTTATCGAAAGCAATTGATCGAATGGAAAATTGATCGAAAGGAAAATTGGTCGAAAGGAAAATTGGTCGAATGGAAAATTGATCGAAAGGAAAATTGGTCGAAAGGAAAATTGGTCGAATGGAAAATTGGTCGAAAGGAAAATTGATCGCACAACAATTGATCGAAAGGAAAATTGATCGAATAGATCAGTTTCATTATTTTCTTCCATCTGTGGGAGCGGTAACCGGTGCTTAGTGTCCTTTTTTGTTATATTCCTTGGTAAGTGACTGCACTCACAAAGTACTCACTTAACACCGACGGTGTTAAGTGACTTTGTTCATGAATCCATTTTCCTTTCTGACTGCTTCTAAGAAAAATTCAGAACTAAGTAAACTTAAAGTTCTTAAAATTATAATATATTTCAAAGCCTATGATTCTCTGTTATAGAAAAACAGTTGATTGAAGAAATGTTATACATAAATTATTATTATATATTATTGTTTAAATCATTATTATTATATATAAATCATGGTAACAAGATCTATTAGCTGTAATATATTACAAGTAAGTTTCTCTGGTACTCCATGGCTTTAGTTATCATTGTCAATTAGTGTAAATAGATCCAATATCATTTTCGATCAATTTTGTTTCGGTCAATTCTCCATTCGATCAATTGTTGTGCGATCAATTTTCCATTCGATCAATTTTCCATTCGACTAATTCTCCTTTCGATCAATTTTCCATTCGGCCAATTTTCATTTCGATCAATTTTCCATTCGATCAATTTTCCATTCGTCTAATTTTCCTTTCGATCAATTGTCCATTCGATCAATTGCTTTCGATCAATTTTCCGGATCCCCCTTTCAATCTAGGCGGAATAGCACTAAAAAAATGTGCAAAATATGCTTTAAAAATATCCTTTATAACCTAAACTCTATTCGAAATATGACGTTATAAATTGAATAGTTAAATCTCAAATAACGTTTTCTTTATTCAAAAACAATAAAAACATGTCACATGATTCAAATGGTACACCTTATTACGTATACTTTTCTTTTATTTTGTGGTTATATATATGATGTTGAATAATGTTTCCCGTTTTCAAATAGAAAATTATCGAAGTATATTTTTTGTAATTATTTAAAATGGAACTGGAAATGAAACCACATTTTGTTCATCACATTAGTATAGATATATAACAATCAAATAATATAGCAACAAATAACCAAATACGATAATTTCTCAGATTCTTAGTTTTGTACAAATTAATAATTTGTGTAAATATTATTATGTACAATATGTATAGGCATTTAGAAGACTGTATAGTACGTTCCAATAATGTATAACCTTGCACATTTATATAGGCTTTGGATTTATAAGCCTAGTCAGTATAGTATTTCAGTCGTCATATCACCAATAAATCACTTTTATATATCCCCCAACTCAAACATTATAGAAGAGTAGTTGACCTGGTGTTTACTTCAATCCATGGAATACTTTAGCCTAAATTTATTCCTCACAAGTTTTAATAAGAGATAGCTAAAGTTTCATTTATATGTAACAAAATATCAAACAAGAAAAATAAGTCCCTTTATAACGATATATGGTAAATTATGAAAATTCATTATTTATTCATCTAGCTAGATAAAAAATAATAGTAGCTATGTTTAGATTATAAATAATTTAACAATTAGGAGTAACAAGATACGATTAATTGTTTTCTGACATTTTCTGTTTTTAGAGACATTCGGTGATCGCTCAGTAACATTTTAAATTTTGAAAAGCTTCTTTCTTTCTTCAACTGATGTCAACGGGGACATACATTGCAGCCTTGTAAATTTTATATCAAATAAAAATGTATTGACAATTTTTTCATTAAGCATCCCCTCAAGAGTCTAGTAGCCGTGATCGTATAGTGGTTAGTACATTGCGTTGTGGCCGCAATAACCCAGGTTCGAATCCTGGTCACGGCAAGTAGATAGGACTCTTGATTTATGTTTAAATTCAGTCGAATGAAATAATTAAGATAAATATGGAAATCAGCCATAGTAGATAAGTGTCCTAGTTTAGATGGCTACAACTTATATAAGAAAATTATCGCAATTCTGAAATTACCGATTCCGAAGTACTAGTTTATCCCAAGTTGTATGTATTCAATTAGATTCCAAATATTTTAAACAATTTAACAAACTACTAACAACATGTGAATGTTAAGTTGTTATAATTAGGGTGTTGAGCTACAAATTTAGTACACTTGAAGTCAATCCTATTTCAAATTATTCTTTCATTTAAAATATCTAGTTTTTTTATTAATCATTAAATTATTATTAGTAAGTGAAACAGTTTACTCTCAAAAGCAAATAATTTGAAGAAACTTCCCTAATAAACAGATTCAAAGTTATTATTTGCTAGAATTATATACTTACATGACATACGTAACTTTCAATAAATGTAACTATATAAAAAAGTTCGTAGGTTCGATCATGGTTACCAACTGCCACAGGGCTCAGCTGCTCAAAATTTAAATGAATTGAAGTCTATAATTCTAGTCTCCATAACCGCCATCTTCAATACTAGTGTGAACAGTAATTTAGCTTTAGAAATGCCGTGATTTCAAGTCAGAAAGTACCAGAGTTGATCATAACATGACAGTCTTATTGAGAACTTGTGATGTCACTTTTATTTTGATCTGTGATTATTAGAGATCATGGTTACTACTTACAGTAAGCAGTAATTATCACTCACTAAAATGAATTATCAATTGTGATACTTACCAAGTAACTTAATTATATATTAAAATGCTACGCCCCCGGGTGGGCTCGAACCACCAACCTTTCGGTTAACAGCCGAACGCGCTAACCAATTGCGCCACGGAGGCCTGGCAACTATAAAAATTTATAAAATAAAATTTTCCTTAATGAATTCATCAGTCTCCAATTAAGAGTAATTTGTGAAGACACAAACAGTGAATATTTTACTCAGAACTAAAACGGATATTTTAGTCCATGGCCTACTTAACTATACAGCCCTACTACAGTCTGCTGTTCACGAAAAAATATGTAGAAGGGTAACTTCTACTGGACTTTTATATGACGAAAATTATCATTTAATTCAATTAGTTTAATAAATTAATTTTTTCCGTATTCTGTATACGGTGTTGGATGATGTATATAAAAGGCGGCAAATTATTGTGATATTTTATCATTTTTACGTGAATTATCTACAAGAAAAAATTAAGGAAGATTGAAAATATTGCAATAAAAATTTGAAATGGTTAATACCTGCTACATTCCACTGTGTCATCTGGATAAAGAAAACGTTCGAAGAATGATAATGCTCCAGAAAGTCACCCAATTTTTTTTTAAGTTACCCACGAAGAAACCAGACTTATTGATGAAATGGATCAGATTTACAAATCGAAAAGACAATTACTTTCCAAAGCACGGAGGCTTTTTCTCACTCAACACGGAGGAGTTTGCTCACAACAACACGGAGGAGTTTGCTCACAACAACACGGAGGAGTTTGCTCACAACAACACGGAGGAGTTTGCTCACAACAATTGACACGGAGGAGTTTGCTCACAACAACACGGAGGAGTTTGCTCACAACAACACGGAGGAGTTTGCTCACAACAACACGGAGAAGTTTGCTCACAACAACATATGCTTACCACAGTCTGTAGGTTGGGGAATGGTGTGATCGTAAGGAGCTTTTGTCTCACTTCGATATTATTTACACCTGACATGATTCTTGTAACAAGTCTTTGCTCGGTGCAGTTACCGCAAGGATCACTTTCTTCAGCTAACTTTTCAAGTGAAACGTAGAAATTGTCGAAACATTCATCTTCCTGTTGTTCCCTTTCCTCGAAAGCCACTCTATCCAATGCAACGTTTCGTTTCGCCTTTGTCTAACAAAATTTTGTATTTTGTCAAGAATTTCGTCCACTGTGCTATCACCCGATTCTGATAAATCAATCGCACATTTCAGATGAATTTTCATATCTTCTGTTAGACAACCTCTGAAATCAGCTTGTTGTATATCAAGTGGTTGTGACTCAGCTTTTGAACTTTATAATAGTCATTCCAACCCAGACGCCAAAATAAAGACTTGCTGAAGCTATATTGTTCTCTAGTTTTTGAGGTCAATTGCTGCACTGAGATATTTCACAATTGTGCCTGAACTAGTAGATGTACTTGCTGTGCCTCCTTGGCCTGCGCTCTGGTTGTTCAAAATGCAGTCAATGTACTTAGAAACAGAGCTATTTCCTGTTTTCTCTCCTCTATATCTTGTTTTCTTTCTTCAGCTTATTGCTACAAAAAATCTATAGCCATTTTGGAGCTTCCATGCTGTACGTTGAAGTTGCTTGGTGATCGCTTTTCTGCTTTTCCGAGAAGTTGTTCTTCTCCTTTGGCATTTCCAATTCTCAATTTCGAGTTTTCTACAGCGCAATGTTTAATAATTGATCTTGTTTCTAATCAACTTTATTAATATAGTACGAGGTGGATTCGTTCGTAAATGTCGGAAATAAAATTGGGCGTACCCGTAGATAGAATACGTAAATCATTAACAGAAATAATTGCATTGAAAAGATTCAAACTCAACGGGAAATCCATATTATTAGAGGTTATTAAAACTCTGCGTTGAAGGTTTAGTTCAGATTTAAACTCTGCGTTGAACTAAACCTTCACCGCAGAGTTTAAATAACCTTTTATAATAGAAATAATAACATTAAAATCTTAATATTAAATATAACAACATTATTTTATAAATATTTGAAATAATCAATTATGTATTTAACTCAATAGTATGAGATATAAACAAACAATGCAACGATTCCATTTTATTATTTTATTTATTTATTACAAACTGTTCCCTTACAATTATGTAAGAATGTCGGGATACCATTCCCACCGCCAATTACGATAATTGATAATAAAGTTTAATTTTTTAATGCTTTGTTATAAATAGAGCCCATATTTCTATGCCCTTTCAATGGGTCTAGGAAAATTGATCGAAAGCAATTGACCGAAAACAATTTATCGAAAGCAATTGATCGAATGGAAAATTGATCGAAAGGAAAATTGGTCGAAAGGAAAATTGGTCGAATGGAAAATTGATCGAAAGGAAAATTGGTCGAAAGGAAAATTGGTCGAATGGAAAATTGGTCGAAAGGAAAATTGATCGCACAACAATTGATCGAAAGGAAAATTGATCGAATAGATCAGTTTCATTATTTTCTTCCATCTGTGGGAGCGGTAACCGGTGCTTAGTGTCCTTTTTTGTTATATTCCTTGGTAAGTGACTGCACTCACAAAGTACTCACTTAACACCGACGGTGTTAAGTGACTTTGTTCATGAATCCATTTTCCTTTCTGACTGCTTCTAAGAAAAATTCAGAACTAAGTAAACTTAAAGTTCTTAAAATTATAATATATTTCAAAGCCTATGATTCTCTGTTATAGAAAAACAGTTGATTGAAGAAATGTTATACATAAATTATTATTATATATTATTGTTTAAATCATTATTATTATATATAAATCATGGTAACAAGATCTATTAGCTGTAATATATTACAAGTAAGCTTCTCTGGTACTCCATGGCTTTAGTTATCATTGTCAATTAGTGTAAATAGATCCAATATCATTTTCGATCAATTTTGTTTCGGTCAATTCTCCATTCGATCAATTGTTGTGCGATCAATTTTCCATTCGATCAATTTTCCATTCGACTAATTCTCCTTTCGATCAATTTTCCATTCGATCAATTTTCCATTCGTCTAATTTTCCTTTCAATCAATTGTCCATTCGATCAATTGCTTTCGATCAATTTTCCGGATCCCCCTTTCAATCTAGGCGGAATAGCACTAAAAAAATGTGCAAAATATGCTTTAAAAATATCCTTTATAACCTAAACTCTATTCGAAATATGACGTTATAAATTGAATAGTTAAATCTCAAATAACGTTTTCTTTATTCAAAAACAATAAAAACATGTCACATGATTCAAATGGTACACCTTATTACGTATACTTTTCTTTTATTTTGTGGTTATATATATGATGTTGAATAATGTTTCCCGTTTTCAAATAGAAAATTATCGAAGTATATTTTTTGTAATTATTTAAAATGGAACTGGAAATGAAACCACATTTTGTTCATCACATTAGTATAGATATATAACAATCAAATAATATAGCAACAAATAACCAAATACGATAATTTCTCAGATTCTTAGTTTTGTACAAATTAATAATTTGTGTAAATATTATTATGTACAATATGTATAGGCATTTAGAAGACTGTATAGTACGTTCCAATAATGTATAACCTTGCACATTTATATAGGCTTTGGATTTATAAGCCTAGTCAGTATAGTATTTCAGTCGTCATGTCACCAATAAATCACTTTTATATATCCCCCAACTCAAACATTATAGAAGAGTAGTTGACCTGGTGTTTACTTCAATCCATGGAATACTTTAGCCTAAATTTATTCCTCACAAGTTTTAATAAGAGATAGCTAAAGTTTCATTTATATGTAACAAAATATCAAACAAGAAAAATAAGTCCCTTTATAACGATATATGGTAAATTATGAAAATTCATTATTTATTCATCTAGCTAGATAAAAAATAATAGTAGCTATGTTTAGATTATAAATAATTTAACAATTAGGAGTAACAAGATACGATTAATTGTTTTCTGATATTTTCTGTTTTTAGAGACATTCGGTGATCGCTCAGTAACATTTTAAATTTTGAAAAGCTTCTTTCTTTCTTCAACTGATGTCAACGGGGACATACATTGCAGCCTTGTAAATTTTATATCAAATAAAAATGTATTTAGAATTTTTTTATTAAGCAATACCTTCAAGAGTCTAGTAGCCGTGATCGTATAGTGGTTAGTACATTGCGTTGTGGCCGCAATAACCCAGGTTCGAATCCTGGTCACGGCAAGTAGATAGGACTCTTGATTTATGTTTAAATTCAGTCGAATGAAATAATTAAGATAAATATGGAAATCAGCCATAGTAGATAAGTGTCCTAGTTTAGATGGCTACAACTTATATAAGAAAATTATCGCAATTCTGAAATTACCGATTCCGAAGTACTAGTTTATCCCAAGTTGTATGTATTCAATTAGATTCCAAATATTTTAAACAATTTAACAAACTACTAACAACATGTGAATGTTAAGTTGTTATAATTAGGGTGTTGAGCTACAAATTTAGTACACTTGAAGTCAATCCTATTTCAAATTATTCTTTCATTTAAAATATCTAGTTTTTTTATTAATCATTAAATTATTATTAGTAAGTGAAACAGTTTACTCTCAAAAGCAAATAATTTGAAGAAACTTCCCTAATAAACAGATTCAAAGTTATTATTTGCTAGAATTATATACTTACATGACATACGTAACTTTCAATAAATGTAACTATATAAAAAAGTTCGTAGGTTCGATCATGGTTACCAACTGCCACAGGGCTCAGCTGCTCAAAATTTAAATGAATTGAAGTCTATAATTCTAGTCTCCATAACCGCCATCTTCAATACTAGTGTGAACAGTAATTTAGCTTTAGAAATGCCGTGATTTCAAGTCAGAAAGTACCAGAGTTGATCATAACATGACAGTCTTATTGAGAACTTGTGATGTCACTTTTATTTTGATCTGTGATTATTAGAGATCATGGTTACTACTTACAGTAAGCAGTAATTATCACTCACTAAAATGAATTATCAATTGTGATACTTACCAAGTAACTTAATTATATATTAAAATGCTACGCCCCCGGGTGGGCTCGAACCACCAACCTTTCGGTTAACAGCCGAACGCGCTAACCAATTGCGCCACGGAGGCCTGGCAACTATAAAAATTTATAAAATAAAATTTTCCTTAATGAATTCATCAGTCTCCAATTAAGAGTAATTTGTGAAGACACAAACAGTGAATATTTTACTCAGAACTAAAACGGATATTTTAGTCCATGGCCTACTTAACTATACAGCCCTACTACAGTCTGCTGTTCACGAAAAAATATGTAGAAGGGTAACTTCTACTGGACTTTTATATGACGAAAATTATCATTTAATTCAATTAGTTTAATAAATTAATTTTTTCCGTATTCTGTATACGGTGTTGGATGATGTATATAAAAGGCGGCAAATTATTGTGATATTTTATCATTTTTACGTGAATTATCTACAAGAAAAAATTAAGGAAGATTGAAAATATTGCAATAAAAATTTGAAATGGTTAATACCTGCTACATTCCACTGTGTCATCTGGATAAAGAAAACGTTCGAAGAATGATAATGCTCCAGAAAGTCACCCAATTTTTTTTTAAGTTACCCACGAAGAAACCAGACTTGTTGATGAAATGGATCAGATTTACAAATCGAAAAGACAATTACTTTCCAAAGCACGGAGGATTTTTCTCACTCAACACGGAGGAGTTTGCTCACAACAACACGGAGGAGTTTGCTCACAACAACACGGAGGAGTTTGCTCACAACAACACGGAGGAGTTTGCTCACAACAACACGGAGGAGTTTGCTCACAACAACACGGAGAAGTTTGCTCACAACAACATATGATTACCACAGTCTGTAGTTTGGGGAATGGTGTGATCGTAAGGAGCTTTTGTCTCACTTCGATATTATTTACACCTGACATGATTCTTGTAACAAGTCTTTGCTCGGTGCAGTTACCGCAAGGATCACTTTCTTCAGCTAAATTTTCAAGTGAAACGTAGAAATTGTCGAAACATTCATCTTCCTGTTGTTCCCTTTCCTCGAAAGCCACTCTATCCAATGCAACGTTTCGTTTCGCCTTTGTCTAACAAAATTTTGTATTTTGTCAGGAATTTCGTCCAGTGTGCTATCACCCGATTCTAATAAATCAATCGCACATTTCAGATGAATTTTCATATCTTCTGTTAGACAACCTCTGAAATCAGCTTGTTGTATATCAAGTGGTTGTGACTCAGCTTTTGAACTTTATAATAGTCATTCCAACCCAGACGCCAAAATATAGACTTGCTGAAGCTATATTGTTCTCTAGTTTTTGAGGTCAATTGCTGCACTGAGATATTTCACAATTGTGCCTGAACTAGTAGATGTACTTGCTGTGCCTCCTTGGCCTGCGCTCTGGTTGTTCAAAATGCAGTCAATGTAGTTAGAAACAGAGCTATTTCCTGTTTTCTCTCTTCTATATCTTGTTTTCTTTCTTCAGCTTATTGCTACAAAAAATCTATAGCCATTTTGGAGCTTCCATGCTGTACGTTGAAGTTGCTTGGTGATCGCTTTTCTGCTTTTCCGAGAAGTTGTTCTTCTTCTTTGGCATTTCCAATTCTCAATTTCGAGTTTTCTACAGCGCCATGTTTAATAATTGATCTTGTTTCTAATCAACTTTATTAATATAGTACGAGGTGGATTCGTTTGTAAATTTCGGAAATACAATTGGGCTTATCCGTAGATAGAATACGTAAATCATTAACAGAAATAATTACATTGAAAAGATTCAAACTCAACGGGAAATCCATATTATTAGAGGTTATTAAAACTCTGCGTTGAAGGTTTAGTTCAGATTTAAACTCTGCGTTGAACTAAACCTTCACCGCAGAGTTTAAATAACCTTTAATAATAGAAATAATAACATTAAATCTTAATATTAAATATAACAACATTATTTTATAAATATTTGAAATAATCGATTATGTATTTAACTCAACAGTATGAGATATAAACAAACAATGCAACGATTCCATTTTATTATTTTATTTATTTATTATAAACTGTTCCCTTACAATTATGTAAGAATGTCGGGATACCATTCCCACCGCCAATTACGATAATTGATAATAAAGTTTGATTTTTTAATGCTTTGTTATAAATAGAGCCCATATTTCTATGCCCTTTCAATGGGTCTAGGAAAATTGATCGAAAGCAATTGACCGAAAACAATTTATCGAAAGCAATTGATCGAATGGAAAATTGATCGAAAGGAAAATTGGTCGAAAGGAAAATTGGTCGAATGGAAAATTGATCGAAAGGAAAATTGGTCGAAAGGAAAATTTGTCGAATGGAAAATTGGTCGAAAGGAAAATTGATCGCACAACAATTGATCGAAAGGAAAATTGATCGAATAGATCAGTTTCATTATTTTCTTCCATCTGTGGGAGCGGTAACCGGTGCTTAGTGTCCTTTTTTGTTATATTCCTTGGTAAGTGACTGCACTCACAAAGTACTCACTTAACACCGACGGTGTTAAGTGACTTTGTTCATGAATCCATTTTCCTTTCTGACTGCTTCTAAGAAAAATTCAGAACTAAGTAAACTTAAAGTTCTTCAAATTATAATATATTTCAAAGCATATGATTCTCTGTTATAGAAAAACAGTTGATTGAAGAAATGTTATACATAAATTATTATTATATATTATTGTTTAAATTATTATTATTATATATAAATCATGGTAACAAGATCTATTAGCTGTAATATATTACAAGTAAGTTTCTCTGGTACTCCATGGCTTTAGTTATCATTGTCAATTAGTGTAAATAGATCCAATATCATTTTCGATCAATTTTGTTTCGGTCAATTCTCCATTCGATCAATTGTTGTGCGATCAATTTTCCATTCGATCAATTTTCCATTCGACTAATTCTCCTTTCGATCAATTTTCCATTCGGCCAATTTTCATTTCGATCAATTTTCCATTCGATCAATTTTCCATTCGTCTAATTTTCCTTTCGATCAATTGTCCATTCGATCAATTGCTTTCGATCAATTTTCCGGATCCCCCTTTCAATCTAGGCGGAATAGCACTAAAAAAATGTGCAAAATATGCTTTAAAAATATCCTTTATAACCTAAACTCTATTCGAAATATGACGTTATAAATTGAATAGTTAAATCTCAAATAACGTTTTCTTTATTCAAAAACAATAAAAACATGTCACATGATTCAAATGGTACACCTTATTACGTATACTTTTCTTTTATTTTGTGGTTATATATATGATGTTGAATAATGTTTCCCGTTTTCAAATAGAAAATTATCGAAGTATATTTTTTGTAATTATTTAAAATGGAACTGGAAATGAAACCACATTTTGTTCATCACATTAGTATAGATATATAACAATCAAATAATATAGCAACAAATAACCAAATACGATAATTTCTCAGATTCTTAGTTTTGTACAAATTAATAATTTGTGTAAATATTATTATGTACAATATGTATAGGCATTTAGAAGACTGTATAGTACGTTCCAATAATGTATAACCTTGCACATTTATATAGGCTTTGGATTTATAAGCCTAGTCAGTATAGTATTTCAGTCGTCATATCACCAATAAATCACTTTTATATATCCCCCAACTCAAACATTATAGAAGAGTAGTTGACCTGGTGTTTACTTCAATCCATGGAATACTGTAGCCTAAATTTATTCCTCACAAGTTTTAATAAGAGATAGCTAAAGTTTCATTTATATGTAACAAAATATCAAACAAGAAAAATAAGTCCCTTTATAACGATATATGGTAAATTATGAAAATTCATTATTTATTCATCTAGCTAGATAAAAAATAATAGTAGCTATGTTTAGATTATAAATAATTTAACAATTAGGAGTAACAAGATACGATTAATTGTTTTCTGATATTTTCTGTTTTTTAGAGACAGTCGGTGATCGCTCAGTAACATTTTAAATTTTGAAAAGCTTCTTTCTTTCTTCAACTGATGTCAACGGGGACATACATTGCAGCCTTGTAAATTTTATATCAAATAAAAATGTATTTAGAATTTTTTTATTAAGCAATACCTTCAAGAGTCTAGTAGCCGTGATCGTATAGTGGTTAGTACATTGCGTTGTGGCCGCAATAACCCAGGTTCGAATCCTGGTCACGGCAAGTAGATAGGACTCTTGATTTATGTTTAAATTCAGTCGAATGAAATAATTAAGATAAATATGGAAATCAGCCATAGTAGATAAGTGTCCTAGTTTAGATGGCTACAACTTATATAAGAAAATTATCGCAATTCTGAAATTACCGATTCCGAAGTACTAGTTTATCCCAAGTTGTATGTATTCAATTAGATTCCAAATATTTTAAACAATTTAACAAACTACTAACAACATGTGAATGTTAAGTTGTTATAATTAGGGTGTTGAGCTACAAATTTAGTACACTTGAAGTCAATCCTATTTCAAATTATTCTTTCATTTAAAATATCTAGTTTTTTTATTAATCATTAAATTATTATTAGTAAGTGAAACAGTTTACTCTCAAAAGCAAATAATTTGAAGAAACTTCCCTAATAAACAGATTCAAAGTTATTATTTGCTAGAATTATATACTTACATGACATACGTAACTTTCAATAAATGTAACTATATAAAAAAGTTCGTAGGATCGATCATGGTTACCAACTGCCACAGGGCTCAGCTGCTCAAAATTTAAATGAATTGAAGTCTATAATTCTAGTCTCCATAACTGCCATCTTCAATACTAGTGTGAACAGTAATTTAGCTTTAGAAATGCCGTGATTTCAAGTCAGAAAGTACCAGAGTTGATCATAACATGACAGTCTTATTGAGAACTTGTGATGTCACTTTTATTTTGATCTGTGATTATTAGAGATCATGGTTACTACTTACAGTAAGCAGTAATTATCACTCACTAAAATGAATTATCAATTGTGATACTTACCAAGTAACTTAATTATATATTAAAATGCTACGCCCCCGGGTGGGCTCGAACCACCAACCTTTCGGTTAACAGCCGAACGCGCTAACCAATTGCGCCACGGAGGCCTGATCTACTTAGTAAACTTAAAGAAAAAAAGAAATTTGTATTTCAGTATACTGTGAGCAATCAGAATGATGAAGTATGGAGTTTTTCAATTTCAGTCGGAGGTAGGTGTGTGACAAAATCTTAAAATGTTCATTCTTTGATGATTTGGGCTTCTGTGACTTCCCCTGGAAGATCAAACCACGTTTATATGCCTTGTGGGGCTTTAATTCAGAAAAGCTCATCTTCTCTTTCTAGAATAAAATTTTATACCTTGAGCTAAGAATACTTTTAGGGTTCACCATGAAGTCTGCAACAGGATTCGTCATCATTACATGACTCCAAATCGACTAAAACCTGGATTCAAATGAATATTCCACCAATTGCAGAAGTTCAGATACGTCTAAGATAAGTGATTGAAAATAGTTTGTTTTAGTAGCATAATTTATGGCTTAAACGAGTTCATCATTTTACAATGAAAGACCTTTTTACTTTTTATTGTAGTTTAACTACAAGTAATGTAAGTCCTCCGTGGCGCAATGGGTTATTGCATTAACCTGTTATCCAATAGGTTAGTGGTACAAGTTCACTTCGGCGTGTAGCTTTTAAATTCTGTATATTAGAGTCGAATGGGATCTGGGGACGAGCTTTGAACTAACTACGAAACGAGTAAAGATTGAAACTTCAAATTTCTTCTGTTTGTACTATCAAAGAAAAGTGTATCCGCATAATGAAAATGTCACAATTTTTTAATTTCTTATTATTTTCAAATCTTACAAATTTATGCTGGTGAGAGATTACTTTTACTATTACCTGGAGTGACAAAATCATCGAATCTCTATCACCATCGATTATGGGGTATATTAATAAAGTTTGTACTGGGAATAAACCTCTCCAGCCTGAGATGCTCTGCCCAACATTCCATTCGGTGAGAGTGTTCCATCAGGTTCAAGCAAGGATAGGGAATGATTTGAATCCTCTTGAATTTAGGTGGAGAATTGAAAACGAAAGGCTGATGAAAATTTACACTTCCAAACCCCCTGTTCCATATTCCCTCTTGAAAATGATCAGATGCAACTGTAAAGGGGATTGTAGTACCGAAAGTTGTACCTGATTCAGATATTTCCTTGCGATGCTCCAATATTTGTGGTCAATGCAGAAAATTATCTTGCCATAATTGTATGTAATATGATTTAAATGATAGAACTGTGTAGACTTATAAGTAAAATATAAACAACATGCGTTTCATTAGCGGCAATTAGCAAAGAAATGACATTTTCTTTAACCAGAAAGGTGCTTCAAAAAACTCCACGGTTATTGAAACACTGTTTTTAAACCTTCAAAATGAATCTCTTCAATAACTTTCAAATCCAATGACATAAAGTGGTAAACTTTTTTTTCTGTGATATAACAACACCTATAAAGTAACATATGTAAAAATTAGATTTCTAATATTTTTTCCAATTCAGTAACTTTTTCAGCTAGATTGACCGGACCACAACTGATAAGTCATATTAGTGAGTGATAATTATTGCCCATTAAAAGTAGTAATCATGATCTCCAATAATCACGGATCAAATAAAAGTGATATCACAAGTTCTCATTATGACTATTATGTTGAGATCAACTCTGGTACTTTCTAACTTGAAATCACAGCATTTCTAAAGCTAAATTACTGTTCACACTAGTATTGAAGATTGCGGTTATGGAGAATAGAATTGTAGACTTCAATTTATTTACATTTTGAGCGGCTGAGTCCTTAGACAGTTGGTAACAATGATCGCACCTACGATTTTTTTATAGTTACATTTCGTGTAAGTTATATTAAAAGTTATAATTATTTAATGATCATTAAAAAAATTAGATATTTTAAACGAAAGAATAATTCGAAATAGGATTGACTTCAAATATACTAAATTTGTAGCTCACCACCCTAATTATAACCACTTAACATTCACACGTTTTTGAACTTTGTTAAATTGTATAAAATATTTGGAAACTAATTGAATAAATACAACTTGGGATGAACTAGTACTTCGGAATTGGTAATTTCAGAATTGCGATAATTTTCTAATATAAGTTGTAGCCATCGAAACTTGGACACTGATCTACCATGGCTGATATCCATATTTATCTAAATTATTTCATTCGTCTTAATTTAAACTTAAAACAAGAGTTCTACCTACTTGCCATGACCAGGATTCGAACCTGGGTTATTGCGGCCACAACGCAATGTACTAACCACTACACGATCACGGCTACTAGACTCTTGAAGGTGTTTCTTAATAAAAAAATTCTTTATATATTTCTAATTGATCTAAAATTTACAAGGCTATGTTATAGGTACAAAAAAATTTTTTTAATTGTTTCTTAACCTGAAAATATAGACCACAAGTCACAGATACGTGGTTTGATCTTCCAGTGGCAGTCACAGAATCCCAAATCATCAAAGAATGAGCATTTTAAGGTTTCGTGACATTCCTACCTTCGACTGAATTTGAGAAACTCCATACTTCGTCATTCTGATTGTTCACAGTATACTGAATGACAAATTTGTTGTTATCTTTAACTTCACTCAGAAGACCAGGCCTCCGTGGCCCATATAACTTAGCCTACGCGTTTTCCTAATGGTGATCAGAGTGGGGCTCCCTTACTGCTGGATCAATTTTGGATGAACAGATTATATTCCGTTTTGAGTGGAATAGTGATGAGTGATGTAACTATCCATTTACCTACAATATTGGTAATAAATGATTTTAACGTACCTAGTCGAAAAAAAATAAGATTTCCTTCCGTGATCTCTCTGAATCTAATGAGAGCCTGTTTACGGAAAAGATTAGATGCTGGAATTTTAATCCTGATATGTTCTCTGATGTATCACTCCAGTTATGGCATTTTCAGGAACAGTTTAAATGAACTCTATTGTGGAAGTTTCTCAATAAAAGTAAAGTATGCACTCAAAAGAGACTATTAAACCCATGGCTGACTAATGACTTGCTTGTGCATACAAAAAATAAATCTAAATATTATAAGTTGTGTCGTCTTGGTAGGCTTTCTAGGGAATATTATAATCAGTACAGGAATAATGTGACTAATCTGGTTAGGAATACTAAGCGCAAATATTATTTAAATTGCTTTAATAACAGTCGCAATAATATAAAGAAAACTTGGAAAAATATAAAATATTTGATGGGATCTGTTGATAGGAAATGTCAAATTAAAAAGTTATTATTAGATGGTCGAGCAATAGAGAATGAGGAAGAGATTGCTCAGTCATTTTGTGAGTATTTCTCGGGAATAGCTGCCAGTTTGGATAACCAAATGCCACCTACTGATCTTGATCCCTAGGAATGTCTGTCAGTAAATTTGGAGAACTCTATTTATATTTCACCAGTGATGGAGGATGAGTTGTGCGAAATAGTAGGAAAATTCAAAAAATCCAGATACTGTATTAATAATGTTCCTGTTTTTTTGTTTAAAAAAGCATTCTGACATTAAAAAAGTTGTGGAACATTTTCCTGAGACCGAACAATCGGAGTCTTCTATAGTGAAGGAGATTGGAACAACCACCACACAAATGGTACTCGGGATGGAGTGGGAAACAGATAGTGATGAATTGATCATCCGTGTCAGTCTTCCAGTTAAGCCATTCACGATTCATGGTCTGTTGTCAAAAATTGGAACCATGTACGATTCATTGGGCTTGATTGATCCTATTACTTTGCAAGGTAGATTTATTCAAAAAGAAATAATGATGAAGTTTCGACCGTATACGCATTAAGAGAAGTTATAAGTAAACACTTTTATTTCAGAAGTCGCATACTTTAGACTTTTTGATGAAAACCACAGAATATCTGCATCTAAATTGATGAGCAAATCGAAACTAATACAGAGCGCAGCAGAAACTATTCCCACCCAGGGAGAAAATTATAGGGGGGACATAGAAGATTTTGGGAGATTAAAGGAGCCTTTCTACCATAATCATAGAAGAGAATTGGGGGTGCTCATGTCCAAGAGATTAAAGGAGTCTTTCTACCATAATCATAGAAGAGAATTGGATGTACTTATGTCGAAGTTTTCTATCATGTTCACTCCTATAATTAAAGGGGGAAATCTCCTATACTATCAGATGATTTCACCCATAATCATGGAAGATTTTGGGATATTAAAGGAGTCTTTCTAACATAATCATAGAAGAGAATTGGGGGTGCCTATGTCCAAGTTTTCTACCATGTTCACTCCTATAATTAAAGGGTGAAATCTCCTATACTATCAGATGATTTCACCCATAATCATGGAAGATTTTGGAATATTAAAGGAGTCTTTCTATCATAATCATAGAAGAAAATTGGGGGTGCTTATATCAAAGTTTTCTACCATGTTCACTCCTATAATTAAAGGGGGGAATCTCCTATACTATCAGATGATTTCACCCATATTCATAGAAGAATACCAAAATTAATATTTCCTAGCATTTGTACGTGTATGTTTGACTTTACATAAATTAGTTGAATGATACATATTGTTATATACAAATTAAATAGAAAGATATGAAGTGATGTTGCCGGGTCTCGAACCAGCACCTTGTTGACTTCTGCTTGCGACGCTAACCACTCGACCATCCTGGACCAGTAGAAGTAGGATTTTTAATGAAGTTTATCCAATATTATAACTCAAGTTATCTCTAGGTTATCATCGATAAATATAATTTCATATTTCATAGATTATTTTCTTTTTCCTTTTATAATCGTTTCTTTAATCATTTTTAGGGGATTAACTATTTTTCACTAATTCCTGGAATATTCACTCGATATTTTTAGGGGATCACCAAATTTTCAGTAATTCTTGGAATATTCCCTCGATATCGATAGGGATCAACTAATTTTCACTAATTCCTGGAATATTCCCTCGATATCGTTACCCAGGGAAAATATTATGGTGAGGTCATAGAAGATTATGGTGGACAGACATTATATGGGACTAGATCTTACGTGATTATAGATAATATTTGATAAATATCATTCTTGTGCAAAACATCTTACAAACATCTATAAACACCGTGATATTTCCGAACCATGATGTATAGTAGATTATATCAACCAAAATCTCCGAATATTTTCTGATAATGTTCCTTATATGAACTTCTATGAATGAACCATGTTAAATTTACGAAGATTTTCTGATAATAATCCTACTATGAATTTGAATGGCTGTAACATCTTAAATCTTCTAATATTTTCTGATGGTATTTCTTATATGTACTTCTATGACTGAACCATCTTAATCTTCGAAGATTTTCTGATAATATTCTTAATATAAGCTCATATGTTTGAAACAACTTAAATCTTCGAAGATTTTCTGATGGTATTTCTTATATGAGCTTCTATGACTGAACCATCTTAATCTTCGAAGATTTTCTGATAATATTCTTAATATAAACTTCTATGACTGATCCATCTTAAATCTTCGAAGATTTTCTGATGGTATTTCTTATATAAACTTATATGACTGATCCATCTCAAATCTCCGAAAATTTTCTGATGGTATTTCTTATATGAACTTCTATGATTGAACCATGGATCAGTCACAAAAGTTCATATGTATAAGAAATATAATAAGAAAATCTTCGAAGGTTCAAGATGGATCAGTCATAGAAGTTCAAATAAGAAATACCATCAGAAAATTTTCGAAGATTTAAGATGGATCAGTCATAGAAGTTCATATAAGATATACCATCAGAAAATTTTCGAAGATTTAAGATGGATCAGTCATAGAAGTTCAAATAAGAAATACCATCAGAAAATTTTCGGAGATTTAGGATGGATCAGTCATAGAAGTTCATATAAGAGATACCATCAGAAAATCTTCGGAGATTTAAGATAGTTCAATCATAGAACTTCATATAAGATATACCATCAGAAAATTTTCGGAGATTTAAGATGGATCAGTTATCACTCCGGTACTGGAGCGCACCAAGGTTTCGGTAGAGGGATACACTCAGTGAAAAACTCCTTAGCGGACCAAATATTGTATTTCCATGAACACTGGACAGATTGCCTGGAATTAATAAATGCCTATATAAATACACATCCAAGCAAAATAAATTCATACATAATTGTGACAATTAAGAAATGGGATCACAATTGGTCCAACTAATTTTATAGTTAATAATTAAACAAGGTAATTAGAACGGCAACAAATATTAATCCTAAATATAAATAGGATTGCTGGAGATATTAAATAGTAAGTAATCTACTTAAGCCTTAGGGTGGCTACTCATTTACCGGAAGAAAGTTTACTGTACTAAAAAAAATATTCGATATCTACTTTGATCACAAGAAGTACGTAGCTAACAAGGTGAATCTATTAACTAATTATTATAGAAACAAGTTCAAAAATTTCTTTTTTACAAAGATTTTATAAATGACAAATTATTTCAATTGACTAGTCTACCTGAGTGCCCCAACAGTTTTTAATTTTCCCAATACACATTAACATATTTTAAACCTACCTATCTAAATCTTAAATAACACAGTAGCTTACTTTTAGATAATTTAGGCACTGCCTCGGAGAGGTATTAGCACAACACGTTTTTATCAGATGGGAATTGCTCTAATACTGAGATATTCAGATTCTAACAAGTAATCTCCTATTCGAACATTATTGGAACAATTGACGACTTGACAAAGAGATGAAAAATTAGCAGAGATTAAAAAATTAGCAAATATTTCTTCGGAAATGAAAATTTTAATTAACAATAAAGAAGAAAACTGGAAGATTTTAATAAACAAATATGTAGCTTGTTCCGGCACCCAGGCAGACACCATATGAAATAAATTACGCAAAAAAAAATGAATATACGAAATAATGAGAAATTCTGTCACACTCCCCACTTCCAGTTTATACAAAAAACTGGACTACCACTAGTCTTCATAACAAGAAATTAACACTAAATCATGAACGGAGCGACACAACTTCTCACTATCTCTAGTTTTCAATGAAACCGACCTAACACATCCATCCCGACTCCTGCAAACCTGCACTACCCTACCTAACTGCCAATCGTTTCTTTTAGCAGTCTTAGATTTTATCAATACTATATCATTAATCTTGAGATCTTCTTTCTTGAATCTCCACTTCTCTCTGCCCTGCAAGGTATGCAAGTAGTGCCTCCTCCATCGTATCCAGAATTGCTCCGCCAGATATTGCACCCTCCTCCATCTCTTTTGGCCATACGATAGTAGATCCACCTCGCTGTATTGCTCCATAGTCGAAGAGGAAGATTCCTTCAAAGTGAGAAGTGAATTGGGTGTCAGTGGACAGGGGTCATCGGGGTGGAAGGACACATTCCACAGGGGGGTATTGTTGACGATACTGACACTCTCTAGGAGAAGGGTGTGGAACTCATCCCTTGACAACGCTTTATTCTGAAGGAGGTGCATAGTAGCTTTGAGAACACGTTTGATGGAGCCAATCTTCCTCTCCCAGGCTCCTCCACAATGACTAGCATTGGGAGGATTGAGCTTCCACTCTATGTCTCTTGAAGCCAGTTCTCTTTGCAAGATATCAGTATTGAGGTCATCAGCTTCCTTCAACTGTCTCTTAGCAGCTATGAAATTAGTCCCATTGTCGCTTCGAATGAGTTTGACTGTTCCCCTCAAAGCCACAAAACGAGAGAGAGCGTTTCTGCATGACGATGTATCCATCGAGGGTAGCAGTTCAACATGAACAGCTCTCGAAACTAGACAGACACATATCATTACCCACACTTTCTTGCTTCCAGATTGCCGGCGAGTAGTTTTCCCATCGTGAACGTAATAGGGTCCGAAACAGTCGAGACCAACATTGGAAAAGGGAGGGATTTCCTCGATACGATCTGGAGGAAGGTCAGCCATCATCTGTGTGGCCGCTTCTGCCCTCAATTTACGGCATGTTGCACAGTTTTTAACAAGGTTTTTGATTATCTTGCTACCCTTGAAGATATGGAACCCGTTCTCACGAATTCGGCCATGAGTTATAATTTCCCCTTGGTGGTAGGTACTCTCATGTAAATAGCGGACAAGCAACTTTGTTATTGCATGATTGTGCGGCAGGAGCACGGGATGTCTGTGATCAGAAGGTATGGTTGCATTTGATAACCTCCCACCCACTCTGAGAACTCCAAATCTGTCAATAAAAGGGGAGAGATTACTTAAGGCATTAGAAAGTGGCAACATGCCATTTTGAGAAAGATATCTAATGGAATCTTCAAAGCATTCCCTTTGAGAAATCTTAATTAATCTTACTTTAGCTATTTCAAAATTACGAAAATGCTCTCTAGGAGCTAGACTAGTTCCTCTGAACTGTTTAGCGACATCTAAGGAATTCTTTATGTTTAATATCAACCTAACTACTCTCAACAATTTTATCCATGAATTAACTCTATCAGCTAGAATAGATATTACGCATAGCTCCCCTTTTCTAGTTTGTAGGGCAGAGCAGTCAGCTTTCGTCTCTGGTAGTTCCTGTACGTCATAGCTTAGAACTTCAAGTTCTCCATCTGAAGCAGCTTGACGCAAGAACTTCGGACCTTCCAACCAGTCTGACTTTGCTAATTCTTGAGGAGTTTGCGGCCTCGTGCACAAGTCTGCTGGATTGTCCTTACTTTTAACGTATCTCCACTGCTGTCTGGAAGATACGGCAAGAATCATTCTCACCCTACGCGTTACGTACTGGAGAAACTGTCTCTTTGTATTCATGAGGTATCCAAGGATAATCTTGCTATCCGAATAAAATTGGACTACATTTACATCCATACAAAGTTCTTTTAGAATGTTTTCTGCTGCTAGCGCCGCTTCGACTGCAGCGCAGAGTTCCAATCGTGGCATAGTGCTTGCAGCTCGTGGCGACACTTTTGAATTACCACATACAAAGGAAACATGAACTTCTCCATGTTTGTTAGTGGACTTTAGGTACATAACATATCCTATCGCTTCTTCTGAGGCGTCACAAAATACGTGTAGTTCAAGGTTAGCATTAACGAAGGTTGAGTTAGGAAAGAAGCAACGCTTAATCTCCAGTTGTGATAGTAATGATAGTTTCTCTTTCCAGGATTCCCACATCATCCTATATTTATCCGGAAGAGGGTCGTCCCAACCGTAGCTATCGAGTTCAGAATTCATTTTAGATTTCGGGGGCATCATAGTTCTTTGCAGAAGACGACTGTACAGGACTACTGGCATGACGAAACCAAACGGGTCGAATACTGAATTTGTAACGGAAATTATTCCCCGCTTAGTAAATTCTCTTGACGGTACGTTGACATCTATTATGAAGCAGTCCTTTTCGGCATTCCACATGACTCCTAAAGTCCTATGTGATTGAAGTTCTTCATGTTTGAAATCAATGTTACCGTGGGCCCGTTCACTCTCAGGAAATGATAGCAAGACCTTTGGAGAACTTGAGTGGATCTTGTGCAGTCTGACATTATATTTTGAGAGGACCTTTATAGATTCATTGAGAGTTAGTACAGCCTCTTCGGGGGTGTTTGCAGAAGCTAGGCCATCGTCGACATAGAATGCCTTACTAATGTACTCTTTTGCAGGAGATTCGTCAGGTAATTCCCTTGCAGTATACCTAAGACAGAAGTTGGCTACTGCTGGACTAGATGAACAACCGAAGATATGAGAATTATTCCTATATTGGACTAATTCACCATCCGGTGAATTGTTGTCGAACCAATAGAACCTCAAGTAGTCTCTATGTTCCTTAGGGATTCCAAAATTGCTGAACATGTTCTGGATGTCTGCGACGAAAGCAATCAGACTCCTTCTAAATCGCAGAAGGACTCCTCTCAGTTGATTATTACAATCTGGACCCTTCAACAGTACTTTATTGATACTCCTCCCATCGTATTCTGCTGACGCATCAAAAACAAGTCTCACTTTTGATTTCTTGGGGTGACTCACTGGGAAAATTGGTAACCACCAAGCAGAATTTTCCTCAGTTTGCAGCTCATCATTTGGAATCTTCTCAATGTAGCCTGCTGACAAGTTCTTCTGCATCGATTCGATACATTGTTGTAACTTATTGTCGTCGTTTTTTAGACGCTGCAATGTGTTCTTGGTTCTTCTGAATACGGCCTCGCAATTAGATGGAAGTAGAAAGTTTTCTTTAAATGGCAAAGGGACTTGGATGTTGCCGTTTACATCAGTTGTGATACTCTTATCTACTAGATACATGAATTGTTGTTCTTCTTCTGACAGAGCACAAATATTGTCATCCGCAAACTCCTGAAAAACGTTCTTCTTATCAATGTTTCTTCTAATTCAGGTTTTCGAAATGCTGGTTCTAACTTGAAGTGGTCGTGGTCGGTAATTGTAGTCTTGAAAGCTTTAACATTTCTGTTTCTGAAATCAGCTTTGCAGGTTTCACCAACTGCAGCCCAACCTAAAGGGGTTCTATGGATGAAGGGCGCTTCACTTCCATAGCAAGTAGTCTTGAGGGCCTCTCCGCAATCTCTACCAATCAACACCAGTTGCTGTGCAGTTCTATCCAACTCCAAGAAGTTTGGAGCGAATTTCATCTTATTCCCCAGCTTTCTCACGTCACCTGGAGTTGCTACTTCGTCGATGTTATCGGGAATACAGGAGTTCGTGTAGGCAGGGGGAAGTTCCAAAATCTTAGTTTCTGAGATGCCTCTGGCTCTCAGTCCCGTCACTAACATACCAACTGTTGCTATCTTCGTTCCAGATGTAGTAGAAAGGGAATACTCCACAGTTGGGTAGCAATCACCAAAGAACTTTGCAACAGAAGGATCCACCATTGTACAGTTACTGTGCTCATCTACCGCTGCGTAACACCGGAGATATCTATTTGGATATTTAACAGAAGACAGCTCTATGAGAAAAGTTTTGGAACAACTCTTCGTATAATCTTTACCGCATAAACTGGTACAAAACGACCTTTGCTCTCGTTCTCCTTTTTTATCGGCATTATGCTTTGGTTCTCTGTGCATTATAGTACAATGCCTCCCTTTGCATATTTCACAACACACTATGGTCTTACAGTCCGCCATTAGATGATTTTGTAAACAAAGGAAGCACAATCTATTAGCCATGATTATTTTCTTCCGGTCATGGTACTTCAATTTAATAAATTGTTTGCAGTCTGCTGTATCGTGATTAGAGGTTTCATGTAGGAAGCAAAACTTTTTTGTTGATTCTACGGTAGATTCTTTAGTGGAATAGACTCTAGCGTATCTTGAAGTGGTTCCTCTAGATGTTAGCTTATTCGCGAGATTTATATTCTTGTAGTTCGTATTAGATATCTCACGCAGTTGATGGTTGAGGAAATCTACTAAAGACGACAGGGGTGGATGCAATCCACCATGAGAATCCTCGTACCTCTGCCCAAAAACTCTCCAGCGGTCTTGTATGAAATGGGGTAACTTCTCCCTTACTAGTTCGGCGCCATTAGAGATGTTCAAGAACTGAAGTTCCGCAGTATCCTGCATGTTGAACAAAAGCAACCTGCACAAGCTGATTAATTCTCTTAGAGAATTTTCAAGGTTTGGATTTTGCACAGGTGGAAGAGTTTTTAGTTTAGCTAATAAGTCTTTCGCTATTAGTGGGCTTGAGCCATATCGCTCTCTAAGTATCGAAAATATATCGTTAGCTTTGTTTCGGTCGATACATCCGCAGGAAGACATGAAATCTTTAATTAAAGTTTTAACTTCCCCTGTACTGTTGGATTCTAAGACCTGTAGGTATTCACCTGGAGAAAGGGACAAGGACTGCACTCTGCCATTTATTTGCTGGATCCAGGACCAGAACTTATACGTTGTGCCGTCGAATTCTTCTATGGAGTTTTTTATCAGGTCTTTTGTCAGAATCTGCTTCGCCAAAGTCTCTTGTAAACTAGCATTATTTACTACTTCGTTCCGCTGCATTCGAGGAAAAGGAAGGTTTCTGTAGTAATATGGATTCTCATGCTGGAAGTCATCACGCTCACCTGAACCCATAGAACCTAAGTACTGAGAACCGGAGCCCTGTGGACGGAAATATCTCCCCACTGTGACTTGGGACACAGGCCCGGGAATGGGTTGAGCATTGGGAATGGGTTGAGCATTGGGAATGGGTTGAGCAATGGGAATGGGTTGAGCAATGGGAATGGGTTGAGCAATGGGAATGGGTTGAGCAATGGGAATGGGTTGAGCAATGGGAATGGGTTGAGCAATGGGAATGGGTTGAGCAATGGGAATGGGTTGAGCAATGGGAATGGGTTGAGCAATGGGAATGGGTTGAGCAATGGGTTGCTGTGTTTCTATATACAATTTAACCATTTCTTGTTTAGCCTCTTCTATCTCTTTAAATTCTTCGTAATTACTCTCTGAGGTAGACTGTACACCTTCTGGGTTCTGGATTACCGAATCTCTGACACTAATTCTGGATCTGACACTCCATACGCTACCAATTTCAGAGAGCAACTCTACGTTAGCTTTCTTCAAAAGCTCCTGAATTAAATTAAAAATTTCATTCAACTCTATGTCTACTTGGTGTCTCAGTGCAATCATATCGGCAGCTTCTTTTATGGCTGAAATGGACCTCAATCTATCAGTATACGCTTTGTTCAAAAGTCTATACTGTATGAATGCACTCTTAAGTAACATTCCATGTTCTCTTAAATTTCCGCTATCTGGAAAATTAGCAACATTTACTGCTAAGAGGTTGCGTAATTTAGCATCGTGCTCTTGAAGCTCATTTTTTAGATTTATGGTAGACTTAGCCCTTAGTCTTTTATTAGGGTCTAAGTTCCAGCCTTCTGCCATCTTATAACTAGTGCGGTAATGTGCTAATACTACTCTCCTACCTTATTTTGAAGCGAAGTCCAAACTAAAAGCAATATCACTCCGGTACTGGAGCGCACCAAGGTTTCGGTAGAGGGATACACTCAGTGAAAAACTCCTTAGCGGACCAAATATTGTATTTCCATGAACACTGGACAGATTGCCTGGAATTAATAAATGCCTATATAAATACACATCCAAGCAAAATAAATTCATACATAATTGTGACAATTAAGAAATGGGATCACAATTGGTCCAACTAATTTTATAGTTAATAATTAAACAAGGTAATTAGAACGGCAACAAATATTAATCCTAAATATAAATAGGATTGCTGGAGATATTAAATAGTAAGTAATCTACTTAAGCCTTAGGGTGGCTACTCATTTACCGGAAGAAAGTTTACTGTACTAAAAAAAATATTCGATATCTACTTTGATCACAAGAAGTACGTAGCTAACAAGGTGAATCTATTAACTAATTATTATAGAAACAAGTTCAAAAATTTCTTTTTTACAAAGATTTTATAAATGACAAATTATTTCAATTGACTAGTCTACCTGAGTGCCCCAACAGTTTTTAATTTTCCCAATACACATTAACATATTTTAAACCTACCTATCTAAATCTTAAATAACACAGTAACTTACTTTTAGATAATTTAGGCACTGCCTCGGAGAGGTATTAGCACAACACGTTTTTATCAGATGGGAATTGCTCTAATACTGAGATATTCAGATTCTAACAAGTAATCTCCTATTCGAACATTATTGGAACAATTGACGACTTGACAAAGAGATGAAAAATTAGCAGAGATTAAAAAATTAGCAAATATTTCTTCGGAAATGAAAATTTTAATTAACAATAAAGAAGAAAACTGGAAGATTTTAATAAACAAATATGTAGCTTGTTCCGGCACCCAGGCAGACACCATATGAAATAAATTACGCAAAAAAAAATGAATATACGAAATAATGAGAAATTCTGTCACATCAGTCATAGAAGTTCATATAAGAAATACCATCAGAAAATTTTCGGAGATTTAAGATGGATCAGTCATAGAAGTTCATATAAGAGATATCATCAGAAAATCTTCGCAGATTTAAGATGTTACAGCTATTCAAATTCATAGTAGGATTATTATCAGAAAATCTTCGTAGATTTAAGATGGTTCCTTCATAGAAGCTCATATAAGGAACATTATCAGAAAATATTCGGAGATTTTGGTTGATATAATCTAGGTACTATACATCATGGTTCGGAAATATTACGGTGTTTATAGATGTTTAAATATTATCTATAATCACGTAAGATCTAGCCCCCTATAATGTCTGTCCACCATAATCTTCTATGACCCCGCCATAATATTCTCCCTTGGCAGAGCATAGTTGAGTGCCGCTGTTGAAGCGTCGTTCATGTGCACTGAAGTTATTCGTGAGCTAAATCTAAAAATAGATTTTAGAGCGCTGTATACAGATTCCTTAAGAACAAATCTAAAAGGTTTTCCTACTACATCACAAGAAAAGTCCTTACGATACTGAAACATACTGAAATCAATGAATGGTCCTATATTTGTACGTCTCTTAATCCAACAGACATCGGACCACGCTGTCACACAGTGGAGTCTCTTACCGATACATGTTAGCTTCGGGACCTCATTTCTTGCAATTTGATTATGTACCAAATTTTGATAAAGAACTTCATTAAGTTCCACTTCCGGAACACGAAAAGAATACGATAGTAATGAAAACTAAACGTGATAAACTTTCAAATGTTAAATTAATTGTAACCAGAGTGAATAGTTTTGATAGGGTTATTGGTGTTAAGCTGATCTTCTTTTTTATTCACAGACATGTCGATAGAATGAAGCAGAGGCTCGGTACTTCCCTGGCGTTGAGAAATCCCGAAATTACCAGAGATTTCACCTTTCAAAGCATTCTTGTGCAGGTACAAGCAGATTGCAATCCTTCACTTATCAACGCCCTGATGCGTGGTGGAACTATTTCGAACAAGAGCTAATCAGGACTGTGCCCCTTCATTGATGGCTTGGGCCTCTCGGGGGTTGGCCGTAGACTCTTCTTCGCATCTTCATCCATCGCAAAAACACCCTATACTGCTTCCATAAAATAATGAGATCACTTTGGCAATCTGTAGGCATTGCCATGAAGGAGTGGCTCATCAAGGGAGATATCTGACAATTGGTGCTATAAGAGAAGCCGGGTATCATATTGAAAAGTGATCAACATTTATCAGAAGTCTCATTGATAGTTGTCTCATGTGTAAACGGTTACGGGTCACTACATCTGTGCAGTTGATGTCGGATTTACCTTTGTCAAGAGTTGAGGAGACTCTCCCTTTCCATCATACCGGTATCGACGTTTTTTGCCCTTTCTTTGTCACGGATAGTTAGACTACCAGACGAACATCAAGCAATATAAAAATGTGGGCACTTCTGTTTGTTTGCATGGTTTCTAGAGCTGTCCACGTCGAACATCTCCCCGGACTTGACACTTGCGGTATTAGAAATGCAATACGCAGATTCTCTTCTATCAGAGGCCTAGTGATATGGGTACAAATTTTGTGGGATCTGAAAATCAAAACTCGATATCCCTTTCGAAATTGAATGATGACCGTAGCCTGAGGGAATATGAGTGGCACTTTAATACACCACATGCTAGTCACCATGGAAGCCCTTGGGAGAAGAAAATAGGAGCTATTCGTAGGGTCCTTGAGGAAAGCCTGCTTCCTCTTGCTGGTAGAGTCTTCACTCTGGATGAATTGAGTACCTTCCTCTGCGAATCTGCGTCAATAGTTAATAACACTCCACTCTACAACGTTTCAGTTGATGGAACGGTTCCACTTTCTTCGACTGAACTAAAAGTGCCTATTAGTCTAAATTCTATTACATTTTGGATGAGCTTTGCACTTTTTGATGGATTATCTTTTTCAACAAATTTCTCACAATGAAATTGTCCTGAAGTTAAAATACATCCGACAAGGATGGGATTCGAACCCACGCACGGAGACCGTATTGGATTAGCAGTCCAACGCCTTAACCACTCGGCCGCCTTGCCACGACGGAACTATCAGAGTACATGAATAAGTATCTGATTTTAGTAATTAAACTTAAAATTTAAAAAATAAATTATTCCTAAAACTTCCTTGGCCAAATATTTATACGACATAATTCGTTGATATTGGAATTAATTAGTAACATAAAATGGGAACCCTACTTGTCGTGACCAGGATTCGAACCTGGGTTATTGCGGCTACTACACAATGCGCTAACCACTATATGATCACGGCTACTAGATTTTTGTCATAATTTTATAATAACTAGAGTATGTATTAATAACGAAAGTATGTATATTTTATTGATCTAGAATTTGTAAAGCTATTTTTCAGGTACAGAACAGCTTCTTGAATTGTTTCTGAACCTAAACAAATAGACTAATGAAATATATGTGATGTGGAAAAATAAACATGCGTTCAAGATATTTTTTAACCATTTATTCCCTAAGATGACATACATGTCACCTGATGTATTTTGCGTAAAAATTCGAAGACATTTTCCTTAAACAACTGATTAAAAACATTAATACTTTCATTTATTAGAACACAAGTATAATATTTTATATACATTTACGTCAGTTAAGATTTTTATTTATATATTTTTTTTAAATATTATATGAAAACTATTGTTTAATAAGCTTAGTTTTCCTGTATATTACCTGGATGTCATAGTTTTTCACGTTCAAATACTTCAGAGCATAAGCTTAACTATCTTAAGTTTCAATCTTTATTGGTTTCGTAGTTAGTTCAAAGCTCGTCCCCTGATCCCATTCGACTCTAATATACAGAATTTTAAAGCTACACGCCGAGGTGGACTTAACCACTATCCTATTGGATAACAGGTTAACTCAATAACCTAGGGCGCCACGGAGGATTAACATTACTAGTAGTTAAACTACAGTAAAATCTACTAAAAAGTACTTTTATTACAAAATAATGAACTCGCTTTAGCCATAAATTATGTGACTAAAACATAATTTCCATCCCGATCATCTTACTTTTTGAGCTGCTGTCATATGAAGATTTTGAGTAAAACATCAACGACATAACTATAAGACATTGTCGATTTAAATGAAAGAAATATTTTTTAAAGATCTATAAACAAATGACAATAAATTTATATCAAATTCATATACAATATAGACGTTATACACTTTGCCATTCAAGATTATACACACAAGGTGTCTCAGAAATCAGGTTAACTTTGAAAGGTTAATTTAGATTTCAAAGGAAAATAATAAACAGCGGATGCAGTGTTCCATTTACTAGATACAACCACCCTTATGGAAAGACTATAGTAAACTATTGAAAAATATTTTTATATAACAATTTTCATAAGCAACATGAGACAAAAGGTGCAAGATAAAGAAAACTATTATAAAATATTCGTGCCTTCGTGAACTTGTGTTCATGAAGGTAAGACACCTTCATGTTTTTTTGTGTTTTAAACGGTGGCGGGAAATTTCGGTCTCGAAATATTCGTTCCGGAAATTTTGGTCTCGGAAATGTCGGTCTCAGATTTATAACAAAAATGGCCGTTATGTAGTTTTTTGTATCTGCAGGTTTGTTGTACTGCACACTTCATGATTGTCTAATGATCAGGGGGCGGCACGCCCCTCTATAAATGTAATTAATCAGATTTATATAAACCTTAGGCCGAATATTCAGAGACCGAATTTTCCATTCAAATCTCCTTTTAAATAAATGTCTAAACATGTCAAAATTACTAATGTTACGTATCATTTTACAACAGTTAAGGATGTTATCTACTTTTAATAAATACACTACATATTTTAGTATCCATAATTTCAACTTTCTTAAATATAGTCATAAATATAATCATTATAATATAAGACTGAATTTTCTTAGACCGACTTTTCCAAAACCAAGTTTTCTTAGAATCATTTTTAATATAATGTAGTTATGGGATTCTTTCATTGTGGGCTTTTATACAGGTGTGCATTTTTCCTTTTGGGCTTTTTACTCTGGGCATTTTTCCTGTGGTCTTTGTTTCCTGTAGCTTCTTTCCGGCCACCGTCCGAACCATCACTGACAGTGCATTTTGACGTCTCGTCTCATTCCTACCTTCGCTGAATTTGAATAGCCCCAAACTTTATACTTCTGATTGTTCACAGTATATTGATTGAAAAATTTCTTGTCATGTTTAACTTTACCTAGTATATCAAGCCTCCGTGGCGCAATTGGTTAGCGCGTTCGGCTGTTAACCGAAAGGTTGGTGGTTCGAGCCCACCCGGGGGCGTAGCATTTTGATATACAATTAAGTTACGTGGTAAGTATCACAATTGATAATTCATATTAGTGAGTGATAATTACTGCTTACTGTAAGTAGTAATTATGATATCTAATAATCATAGATCAAAATAAAAGTGACATCACAAGTTACTATCATGTTGAGATCAACTCTGGTACTTTCTGACTTGAAATCACGACATTTCTAAAGCTAAATTATCAGAATCTAATTGAATAAATACAACTTGGGATAAACTATTACTTCGGAATCGGTAATTTCAGAATTGCAATAATTTTCTAATATAAGTTGTAGCCATCTAAACTTAGACACTGATCTACCATTGTTGATATTTATATTTATCTTAATTTTTTCATTCGACTGAATTTGAACATAAAACAAGAGTCCTATCTACTTGCCGTGCCCAGGATTCGAACCTGGGTTATTGCGGCCACAACGCAATGTACTAACCACTATACGATCACGGCTACTAGACTCTTGCAGGTAATTATAAATAAAAAATATTGTCTATATATTTCTAATTGATCTAAAATTTACAAGGTTAAGTTTTCAGGTACAAAACAGTTTTTTAATTGTTTCTTAACCTGAAAATATAGACTATTCAAAGATATCTGACGTGGAGAAATCAAAATGTATTCGAGACCGGTTAAAAACATGTATACGTTTTCATTTATTAGAACACATGTTTCCCCTTACATGAATTAAGGTCAATTAGGATTTTTTCAAATGTTATAAAAAGAAAGAATTATCAATACATTGCATGGATATCATACTTTTTCACGTTCAAATTCATTCAGTGCATAAAGGGTTAACATGATATTCGAGGGGTTTTTATGAAAATTTTACTATTTCCAAAATTTTAATTTGGCTAGTTAGCTACATTGTCATTTAACAATCTTTATGAAATTTGGAATGCAATATAATCATATTGGTAGCAATAGATGGTACAGTCAGAGTGAAGTGAACCGTAATGATTTTGACAGTTTACTAATATAAACTTTAATACTTGTAATTTTTGTAGATATTATAGGATTGCTTTGGGTACACATCGATAAATTGGTAAGATTTGAAAATAATAAGAAATTATAAAATTGTGAAATTTTCGTTATGAACTTATGCAGATACACTTTTCTTTGATAGTACAAGCAAAAGAAATATGAAGTTTCAATCTTTACTCGTTTGTAGTTAGTTCAAAGCTCGTCCCATGATCCCATTCGACTCTAATATACAGAATTTAAAAGCTACACGCCGAGGTGGACCTGAACCATTAACATATTGGATAACAGGTTAACGCAATAACTCATTGCGCCACGGAGGATTAACATTACTAGTAGTTAAACTACTCTAAAATCTACTAAAAATGACATTCATTATAAAATAATGCAATGGCTTTAGTCATAAATTATGCGACTAAAACAAACTATTTTCAATCACGATTATCTTAGACGTTACTGAACTGCTGCAATGGGGGGAATATTCATTTGAATCTAGGTTTGAGTCGATTTGGATGTAGTGATGACGAACCCTGTTGCAGACTTCATGGTAAACCCTAAAAGTATTTTTAGCTCAAGGTATGAATGTTTATTTTTGAGAAACTCCATTTGAGAAACTACATACTTCATCATTCAGATTGTTCACAGTATACTGGATGATAAATTTCTTGATATTTTTAACTTCACTAAATAGATTAAGCCTCCGTGGCGCAATTGGTTAGCGCGTTCGGCTGTTAACCGAAAGGTTGGTGGTTCGAGCCCACCCGGGGGCGTAGCATTTTGATATATAGTTAAGTTACGTGGTAAGAATCACAATTGATAATTACTGCTTACTGTAAGTATTAATTATGATCTCTAATAATCACAGATCAAAATAAAAGTGACATCACAAGTTCTCACAATGACTGTCATGTTGAGATCAACTCTGGTACTTTCTGACTTGAAATCACGGCATTTCTAAAGCTAAATTACTGTTCACACTAGACTAGAATTATAGACTTTAAATCATTTACATTTTGAGTGGCTGATCTCTTAGACAGATGGTAATTATGATTGCACCTACGATTTTTTTTCTATAGTTACATTTCTTGAATTTACGTATGTCATGTAAGTGGTTTTAGGTAAATTTTCCCACGGAAAATTCCACCACAGAAAGTTCCACCGCTGGTAAGTTCCACCACGAAGTATTCCAACACCGGAAAATTCCACCATGGAAGATTCCACCGCATAATATTGGATTTCGTTTACAGAAGGTGTAACATTTAATATTAACTGATATAAAGAAAAAAAATTGTGGTAACCCGATCGACATTTCATTAGTTAGAAATTTAAGAAATTATAAGAATATGTTATGTAAAGTCAAGAACAACGAGATAAGCTATGGCGAACTCATAAAAGAATAGACAGATCAAACGATCTTTTAAATATGAATCAATTATATTTTTAATATAATTTAAATAGACGAAATTCAACAATAAAGTTCCACTGCCCCAGTGACCAACAATTTAGATTCCGTTTGATTATCCTTTAAACATATATATGTTGAAACTGAAATTAAGGATAATATTTTGTTTTTGTTTATAACATATAAATTTATTTTATATATATATTATCTATCACCCAAGTTTTTAAATGTACCAATATATATTTCAATTTAAATCAGCAGCGATAAAAGTTGGAATTTAAGAATAAATTTGACATTTTTACTGAAATAAAATGTTTAATTAGTATCGATATATTTTTATATAAAAAGAAATATACAAAGCTGAAACTTTCTGTAACTGTTAAATAATCTGTTTTGAAACTATTACAAACTATAGTTTAAACATTATGCATTTCAACTAATTTTGAACATAGAGTTAAGCAGGTAAATTGCATACATTAACTAGCTTCGATCTGAAACCATAGACATACGAATAACAAGACATAACACCCCGGGTGATACTCCCCGGGGAGAACTGAGACTATGGCAATTTTCCAGGGGCACAGAATAATCACGCAGTCAATGAAAATTTCATAATTCACTTTCCTACCATCTCAAGTGATCATATAAATCTAGTAAAGCTATCATTAGAAATTTGTTTCAATCTAATTAGTTCATTATAGAAGATGAAGACCTAACTTCGATATGTGCCAGCAAGTGAAAATCAAGTTCACACAGAATTACAGCTATTTTCGAGCAAATAGATTTATAGAAAGAGAAGTAACTTTAGTGTCAGTATCGAATGAAATTACAAATCTATATGTAAATATTTTTTCATCAATTTTTTATATTTAAAGCGAATAAGCCATAGCTACTACCACTTACAGTTTGTTTCAATCAAATCTGTTCAATATTGAAAGAGTAGTAACGATTTTCCCAAAATCCACAAACAATAACAATCAGAGGGTGTTTTTAGGCTAAGCTCCTAGCGGGTCGCAGCAATAAATAACAAATATTAATGCTCCAATAAGGTAATTCATTTACATGTCTTCAAAAAATAATACAAACAATCGAATATTTGGCAACTCAGGTTTGGTGGCAAACTTACAATAGTAAATTATCAAATCCGAGCTATAATAACACTCTTGCACCCATCCTGAGAACAGCATCCAAACCAGAGAAAATTTCACCCAAACCAGAAAAAGTTGTACCCAAACACAAGAAAGTAGCACCCAATTCAGAGAAATGCACACTTCCAAGAGAATATCCCAGGAATATATCCTTCTTCCCAGGGTTATTCCCTTTATATCCCAGGAATAATGCTTGCTACCTGGGTAATCTCTTCCCAACCACGAAAAATCACTACCTAATCCAGGAACAAGAATGAATAAGTCCATATAAAATTAAATATTTAGAGTATTAATAATTAAATTTTCAATATTCTATTCTATAGAATTTGTAGCAAATACATCAGGCTACCAATTAAAGCTTGTTTCAAGTAAAACGAATCATTATTAAAGAGGAAGCAATTTTTAGTGGTACCATCAGAAAAGATTCCAAGTCCTTACAAAATTCTAATTTTTGACCATTAAAATATAATTTTTCGAAATTCTATTCTCTAGAAATTGTAGTAAATACACCAGTCTACATATTAAAGCTTGTTTCAACCAAATCAATTCATAATTGAAGAATAATGAGCAATTTTAGTAGCAAAATCGGAAAAATTACAAGTCCATACGATTATATATTCTATAAAATATTGACATTTAAAATTATTATTTTTAAATTTTTTTTCTCTAGAACGTGTAGCGAATAAGTCAGGCTATCATATGAAGTTCTTTTTCAATCAAATCGATTGACTATTGAAGGAGTAGTGACTAGTCTCGCAAAATCCCCAACAACAACAATCAGAGGGTGTTCTTAGGCTGCGCTCCTAGCGGGTCGCAGCAAAAATCATAACTTCTAAACTCACATAAGATATATAAATCATTACACGTATAGAGTTTCTTTTGCTATGCAAAATTTTAATATAAATGCAGTTCAGCAGGTCTGATTTAAATTGACTCTAAATAAATAGTCATTAAAAACATGCTGGTCATATTGCTGTTTAGTATTAACCTTTTCAATAATGAAACCGAGCAAAAAAAAAATTTTGTATCAAATATTAAAATCTGAACTTTAGCGTTTCTGTTGATAGATTCAAAAAGCTAAATTTATCAGTGTTGCCACAGGTTGGTGTTCCAATACCAGCGTCATATTCTGTCACTATTAACCATTTAAATATTTAATGCCCATTATATGATGGATTATTAATTGTTTAATATTTGAAAGGAAGATTTGTTCATTTATAATTGTCAATTACCTAGACTTAGAAATACATTTTAAAATAAACTGTTTATTTGTATATTTATTTCAAAATGGTGGAATCTTCCGCGGTAGAATTTTCCACATCTTGCATTTAACACCGGTGGAATCTTCCGCGGTGGAATCTTCCTGCTGGAACTTTCCACGGGTGAACTTTCCGCGGTGGAATTTACCGGCCACGCATGTAAGTATATTATTCTAGCAAATAATAACTTTGAATGTGTTTATTAGCCCCACGCGGCAAATTTCCTTGGGACAACATTGGGACTTGACTGCAACACATAGTTGGGACTACATTGGGACCCATGATTGGGATAACCTTGTTTTTTTGTACTTGTTGGGCCAAGGTTGGGACCCAAGATTGGGACAAGAAAAGTTCCCAATGTTGGGAAATATTTACATTACTGTCCCAATATTGTCCCAAGCCTACTATTGTTGGGACAACAATTAGGACAATGATGTCCCAATGTTGTCCCGTGAGTAATACTAATCACACGGTTGTCCCAAAAAATTTATTTATTTTATTAGGGGCTAAACCTCTGCCTCTGAACTAAAGACTACATCGCAGACGTCGAAAGGAAAATATGAACAAGGGACTGAAAGAAGAAATCAGACAGGAAAGTGGCTCTTAGAAAAGATTCACCAACCATGCACCGTCGATGACATTGTTCATGAATGCAGAATAGATACTCTGTGAATGCAGTCATTTCCCTAATAATTAAATATCTGCTTAATTTCTTAATCATTCATCTTACCAAAGATATTATTATGTAATTGTTTGAAGAAAAAATCAATTATAAGCAATACTGTATTTGATAAATGGAAAGAAGTTTCACTCTGTGTCTAGAGCTAGCACTAAAATCAGAGGAAATACTATCATCTTGAGATCGAAGCTCTCTCATATTTACAGACAGTTAATTCTTCATATAGAGTTATTGAAGGTTAAGAAAATAAGTAAAACAAAAGTTGCTCAATTATTTGATTTATTCATTGCACATGATTGCAGTAAAGTATAGAAGTTAACAACTATTGTAACAGCTATCTTGATCAGAATAACTGACACTTGTCAAAACAAACTTCCGAATAAAACAATACATACTCATAATTCAAATGCAGAAATAATTCATAAAATCTAGAGTCCAAAGAAACTGGAGAGATACAGGCCTTTTCTGTAACCCCAGTAAAGATCCACCTTAGCAGAGCTGGGTCACATAGGTAAATTGCGGCCCTCTCAAGTGAGTCTCTAAAACTTTGTAAACCGAAATTACATTGAAATGTTGCATAGCTATCACAAGAAGCGCAGTGCATGCTATAATTTATGAATTCAAATTTTTAACGTGTGTTTTGAAGCTATGATGTTTCTGTTGTTAGAGGCCTCAGTTAGTTAGTGTGCAGCAATTTACCTGCTTGACCCTAGCTAGGGGTAAATTTGTGCTTTAGATCCGCCACCGATTTTCGATATTTTAACTCAATATATAGGTAAGAGATGTAATTTTATGACATTTTTCACGAATACCATTTGTTGTGGAAATTCTTGGTTCTCAATACATAGCACAATTAATTTTCCGGTAGGCTGATTTTGGTAGGGGGTCTGTGAAGATACAATTATTGAAGTTTATTGCTGATATAGCATCAAAACTTTGTATATTGAGAGGCATGCCGCCCCATATCCCCCTCTGCCAGGTCATTAAACAATCATAAAGTGTGCAGTACACTAAAATAACGGATACAACAACCTACGATAACGTTTTCACATCACAAAACGATTTTATCAAAAAACTGTAGATGGTGGAAATTCTAGAAGAAAGGGCTAGTAGCTGAAGTTTATGCCTAATTTTTCGTTAATGTTAATGGACTTGAACCATTAACATATTGGATAACAGGTTAACGCAATAACCTACTGCGCCACGGAAGACAAACATTACTAGTAGTTAAACTACACTAAAATCTACTAAAAAGTACTTTTATTAAAAAATAATGAACTTGCTTTAGCCATAAACTATGCGACTAAAACCAACTATTTTCAATCACGATTATCTTAGACGTATCTGAACTGCTGCAATGGGTGGAACATTCATTTGAATCCAGGTTTGAGTCGATTTGAAGTCATGTAATGATGACGAATCCTGTTGCAGACTTCATGGTTAACCCTAAAAGTATTCTTAGCTCAAAGTATAAAATTTATTCTAGAAGAAGAAGATGAGCTTTTTTGAATTAAAGCCCCACAAGGCACAGATACGTGGTTTAAGCTTCCAGGGGAAGTCACAGAAGCCCAAATCATCAAAGAATGAGCATTTTAAGGTTTCGTCAAACACCTGCCTTCGTCTGAATTTGAGAAACTCCATACTTTATCATTCTGATTGTTCACAGTATACTGAAATACAAAATTGTTATTATTTTTAACTTCACATAGTAGATCAGGCCTCCGTGGCGCAATTGGTTAGTGCGTTCGGCTGTTAACCGAAAGGTTGGGGGTTCGAGCCCACCCGGGGGCGTAGCATTTTGATAATTAAGTTACCTGGTAAGTATCTCAATTGATAATTCATATTAGTGGTTACTTACTGTAAGTAGTAACCATGATCTCTAATAATCACAGATCAAAATAAAAGTGACATCACAAGTTCTCTACCAGACTATCATGTTGGGATCAACTCTGCTACTTTCTGACTTGAAATCATAGCATTTCTTAAAATTAAATTAGTGTTCATACTACCTAGTACTGAAGATTGTGTTTATGGAGACTAGAGTTACAGAATTCTATTCATTTACATTTTGAGCAGCTGAGCCCTGTGATAGTTGGTAACCATGATTACACCTACGAAAATTTATTATTTTATTGTATTTTAATAGTTACATTTCGTTAGGTTTGTCATGTATGTATATCATTCTAGCAAATAAAAATTTTGAATGTGTTTATTAGCGAAGTTTCTCCAAATTATTTGCTCGTGAGCGTAAACTGTTTCACTCAATAAAAATTATTTAATGATAATAAAAAAACTAGATATTTTAAATGAAAGAATAATTCGAAATAAGATTAACTTCAAATGTATAAATTTGTAGCTCACCACCCTAATTATAATAACTTAACATTCACATGTCTTTGTAGTTTGTTAAATTGTATAAAATATTTGGAATCTAATTGAATAAATACAACTTGGGATAAACTATTACTTCGGAATCAGTAATTTCAGAATTGCGATAATTTTCTAATATAAGTTGTAGCCATCGAAACTTAGACACTGATCTACCATGGCTGATATCTCTACTTATCAAAATTATTTCATTCGACTGAATTTGAACATAAAACAAGAGTCCTATCTACTTGCCGTGACCAGGATTCGAACCTGGGTTATTGCGGCCACAACGCAATGTACTAACCACTATACGATCACGGCTACTAGACTCTTGAAGGTAATTATAAATAAAAAATATTGTCTATATATTTCTAATTGATCTAAAATTTACAAGGTTAAGTTTTCAGGTACAAAACAGTTTTTTAATTGTTTCTTAACCTGAAAATATAGACTATTCAAAGATATCTGACGTGGAGAAATCAAAATGTATTCGAGACCGGTTAAAAACATGTATACGTTTTCATTTATTAGAACACATGTTTCCCCTTACATGAATTAAGGTCAATTAGGATTTTTTCAAATGTTATAAAAAGAAAGAATTATCAATACATTGCATGGATATCATACTTTTTCACGTTCAAATTCATTCAGTGCATAAAGGGTTAACATGATATTCGAGGGGTTTTTATGAAAATTTTACTATTTCCAAAATTTTAATTTGGCTAGTTAGCTACATTGTCATTTAACAATCTTTATGAAATTTGGAATGCAATATAATCATATTGGTAGCAATAGATGGTACAGTCAGAGTGAAGTGAACCGTAATGATTTTGACAGTTTACTAATATAAACTTTAATACTTGTAATTTTTGTAGATATTATAGGATTGCTTTGGGTACACATCGATAAATTGGTAAGATTTGAAAATAATAAGAAATTATAAAATTGTGAAATTTTCGTTATGAACTTATGCAGATACACTTTTCTTTGATAGTACAAGCAAAAGAAATATGAAGTTTCAATCTTTACTCGTTTGTAGTTAGTTCAAAGCTCGTCCCATGATCCCATTCGACTCTAATATACAGAATTTAAAAGCTACACGCCGAGGTGGACCTGAACCATTAACATATTGGATAACAGGTTAACGCAATAACTCATTGCGCCACGGAGGATTAACATTACTAGTAGTTAAACTACTCTAAAATCTACTAAAAATGACATTCATTATAAAATAATGCAATGGCTTTAGTCATAAATTATGCGACTAAAACAAACTATTTTCAATCACGATTATCTTAGACGTTACTGAACTGCTGCAATGGGGGGAATATTCATTTGAATCTAGGTTTGAGTCGATTTGGATGTAGTGATGACGAACCCTGTTGCAGACTTCATGGTAAACCCTAAAAGTATTTTTAGCTCAAGGTATGAATGTTTATTTTTGAGAAACTCCATTTGAGAAACTACATACTTCATCATTCAGATTGTTCACAGTATACTGGATGATAAATTTCTTGATATTTTTAACTTCACTAAATAGATTAAGCCTCCGTGGCGCAATTGGTTAGCGCGTTCGGCTGTTAACCGAAAGGTTGGTGGTTCGAGCCCACCCGGGGGCGTAGCATTTTGATATATAGTTAAGTTACGTGGTAAGAATCACAATTGATAATTACTGCTTACTGTAAGTATTAATTATGATCTCTAATAATCACAGATCAAAATAAAAGTGACATCACAAGTTCTCACAATGACTGTCATGTTGAGATCAACTCTGGTACTTTCTGACTTGAAATCACGGCATTTCTAAAGCTAAATTACTGTTCACACTAGACTAGAATTATAGACTTTAAATCATTTACATTTTGAGTGGCTGATCTCTTAGACAGATGGTAACCATGATTGCACCTACGATTTTTTTTCTATAGTTACATTTCTTGAATTTACGTATGTCATGTAAGTGGTTTTAGGTAAATTTTCCCACGGAAAATTCCACCACAGAAAGTTCCACCAGGAAAGTTCCACCGCTGGTAAGTTCCACCACGAAGTATTCCAACACCGGAAAATTCCACCATGGAAGATTCCACCGCATAATATTGGATTTCGTTTACAGAAGGTGTAACATTTAATATTAACTGATATAAAGAAAAAAAATTGTGGTAACCCGATCGACATTTCATTAGTTAGAAATTTAAGAAATTATAAGAATATGTTATGTAAAGTCAAGAACAACGAGATAAGCTATGGCGAACTCATAAAAGAATAGACAGATCAAACGATCTTTTAAATATGAATCAATTATATTTTTAATATAATTTAAATAGACGAAATTCAACAATAAAGTTCCACTGCCCCAGTGACCAACAATTTAGATTCCGTTTGATTATCCTTTAAACATATATATGTTGAAACTGAAATTAAGGATAATATTTTGTTTTTGTTTATAACATATAAATTTATTTTATATATATATTATCTATCACCCAAGTTTTTAAATGTACCAATATATATTTCAATTTAAATCAGCAGCGATAAAAGTTGGAATTTAAGAATAAATTTGACATTTTTACTGAAATAAAATGTTTAATTAGTATCGATATATTTTTATATAAAAAGAAATATACAAAGCTGAAACTTTCTGTAACTGTTAAATAATCTGTTTTGAAACTATTACAAACTATAGTTTAAACATTATGCATTTCAACTAATTTTGAACATAGAGTTAAGCAGGTAAATTGCATACATTAACTAGCTTCGATCTGAAACCATAGACATACGAATAACAAGACATAACACCCCGGGTGATACTCCCCGGGGAGAACTGAGACTATGGCAATTTTCCAGGGGCACAGAATAATCACGCAGTCAATGAAAATTTCATAATTCACTTTCCTACCATCTCAAGTGATCATATAAATCTAGTAAAGCTATCATTAGAAATTTGTTTCAATCTAATTAGTTCATTATAGAAGATGAAGACCTAACTTCGATATGTGCCAGCAAGTGAAAATCAAGTTCACACAGAATTACAGCTATTTTCGAGCAAATAGATTTATAGAAAGAGAAGTAACTTTAGTGTCAGTATCGAATGAAATTACAAATCTATATGTAAATATTTTTTCATCAATTTTTTATATTTAAAGCGAATAAGCCATAGCTACTACCACTTACAGTTTGTTTCAATCAAATCTGTTCAATATTGAAAGAGTAGTAACGATTTTCCCAAAATCTACAAACAATAACAATCAGAGGGTGTTTTTAGGCTAAGCTCCTAGCGGGTCGCAGCAATAAATAACAAATATTAATGCTCCAATAAGGTAATTCATTTACATGTCTTCAAAAAATAATACAAACAATCGAATATTTGGCAACTCAGGTTTGGTGGCAAACTTACAATAGTAAATTATCAAATCCGAGCTATAATAACACTCTTGCACCCATCCTGAGAACAGCATCCAAACCAGAGAAAATTTCACCCAAACCAGAAAAAGTTGTACCCAAACACAAGAAAGTAGCACCCAATTCAGAGATGTGCACACTTCCAAGAGAATATCCCAGGAATATATCCTTCTTCCCAGGGTTATTCCCTTTATATCCCAGGAATAATGCTTGCTACCTGGGTAATCTCTTCCCAACCACGAAAAATCACTACCTAATCCAGGAACAAGAATGAATAAGTCCATATAAAATTAAATATTTAGAGTATTAATAATTAAATTTTCAATATTCTATAGAATTTGTAGCAAATACATCAGGCTACCAATTAAAGCTTGTTTCAAGTAAAACGAATCATTATTAAAGAGGAAGCAATTTTAGTGGTACCATCAGAAAAGATTCCAAGTCCTTACAAAATTCTAATTTTTGACCATTAAAATATAATTTTTCGAAATTCTATTCTCTAGAAATTGTAGTAAATACACCAGTCTACATATTAAAGCTTGTTTCAACCAAATCAATTCATAATTGAAGAATAATGAGCAATTTTAGTAGCAAAATCGGAAAAATTACAAGTCCATACGATTATATATTCTATAAAATTTTGACATTTAAAATTATTATTTTTAAATTTTTTTTCTCTAGAACGTGTAGCGAATAAGTCAGGCTATCATATGAAGTTCTTTTTCAATCAAATCGATTGACTATTGAAGGAGTAGTGACTAGTCTCGCAAAATCCCCAACAACAACAATCAGAGGGTGTTCTTAGGCTGCGCTCCTAGCGGGTCGCAGCAAAAATCATAACTTCTAAACTCACATAAGATATATAAATCATTACACGTATAGAGTTTCTTTTGCTATGCAAAATTTTAATATAAATGCAGTTCAGCAGGTCTGATTTAAATTGACTCTAAATAAATAGTCATTAAAAACATGCTGGTCATATTGCTGTTTAGTATTAACCTTTTCAATAATGAAACCGAGCAAAAAAAAAAATTTGTATCAAATATTAAAATCTGAACTTTAGCGTTTCTGTTGATAGATTCAAAAAGCTAAATTTATCAGTGTTGCCACAGGTTGGTGTTCCAATACCAGCGTCATATTCTGTCACTATTAACCATTTAAATATTTAATGCCCATATGATGGATTATTAATTGTTTAATATTTGAAAGGAAGATTTGTTCATTTATAATTGTCAATTACCTAGACTTAGAAATACATTTTAAAATAAACTGTTTATTTGTATATTTATTTCAAAATGGTGGAATCTTCCGCGGTAGAATTTTCCACATCTTGCATTTAACACCGGTGGAATCTTCCGCGGTGGAATCTTCCTGCTGGAACTTTCCACGGGTGAACTTTCCGCGGTGGAATTTACCGGCCACGCATGTAAGTATATTATTCTAGCAAATAATAACTTTGAATGTGTTTATTAGCCCCACGCGGCAAATTTCCTTGGGACAACATTGGGACTTGACTGCAACACATAGTTGGGACTACATTGGGACCCATGATTGGGATAACCTTGTTTTTTTGTACTTGTTGGGCCAAGGTTGGGACCCAAGATTGGGACAAGAAAAGTTCCCAATGTTGGGAAATATTTACATTACTGTCCCAATATTGTCCCAAGCCTACTATTGTTGGGACAACAATTAGGACAATGATGTCCCAATGTTGTCCCGTGAGTAATACTAATCACACGGTTGTCCCAAAAAATTTATTTATTTTATTAGGGGCTAAACCTCTGCCTCTGAACTAAAGACTACATCGCAGACGTCGAAAGGAAAATATGAACAAGGGACTGAAAGAAGAAATCAGACAGGAAAGTGGCTCTTAGAAAAGATTCACCAACCATGCACCGTCGATGACATTGTTCATGAATGCAGAATAGATACTCTGTGAATGCAGTCATTTCCCTAATAATTAAATATCTGCTTAATTTCTTAATCATTCATCTTACCAAAGATATTATTATGTAATTGTTTGAAGAAAAAATCAATTATAAGCAATACTGTATTTGATAAATGGAAAGAAGTTTCACTCTGTGTCTAGAGCTAGCACTAAAATCAGAGGAAATACTATCATCTTGAGATCGAAGCTCTCTCATATTTACAGACAGTTAATTCTTCATATAGAGTTATTGAAGGTTAAGAAAATAAGTAAAACAAAAGTTGCTCAATTATTTGATTTATTCATTGCACATGATTGCAGTAAAGTATAGAAGTTAACAACTATTGTAACAGCTATCTTGATCAGAATAACTGACACTTGTCAAAACAAACTTCCGAATAAAACAATACATACTCATAATTCAAATGCAGAAATAATTCATAAAATCTAGAGTCCAAAGAAACTGGAGAGATACAGGCCTTTTCTGTAACCCCAGTAAAGATCCACCTTAGCAGAGCTGGGTCACATAGGTAAATTGCGGCCCTCTCAAGTGAGTCTCTAAAACTTTGTAAACCGAAATTACATTGAAATGTTGCATAGCTATCACAAGAAGCGCAGTGCATGCTATAATTTATGAATTCAAATTTTTAACGTGTGTTTTGAAGCTATGATGTTTCTGTTGTTAGAGGCCTCAGTTAGTTAGTGTGCAGCAATTTACCTGCTTGACCCTAGCTAGGGGTAAATTTGTGCTTTAGATCCGCCACCGATTTTCGATATTTTAACTCAATATATAGGTAAGAGATGTAATTTTATGACATTTTTCACGAATACCATTTGTTGTGGAAATTCTTGGTTCTCAATACATAGCACAATTAATTTTCCGGTAGGCTGATTTTGGTAGGGGGTCTGTGAAGATACAATTATTGAAGTTTATTGCTGATATAGCATCAAAACTTTGTATATTGAGAGGCATGCCGCCCCATATCCCCCTCTGCCAGGTCATTAAACAATCATAAAGTGTGCAGTACACTAAAATAACGGATACAACAACCTACGATAACGTTTTCACATCACAAAACGATTTTATCAAAAAACTGTAGATGGTGGAAATTCTAGAAGAAAGGGCTAGTAGCTGAAGTTTATGCCTAATTTTTCGTTAATGTTAATGGACTTGAACCATTAACATATTGGATAACAGGTTAACGCAATAACCTACTGCGCCACGGAAGACAAACATTACTAGTAGTTAAACTACACTAAAATCTACTAAAAAGTACTTTTATTAAAAAATAATGAACTTGCTTTAGCCATAAACTATGCGACTAAAACCAACTATTTTCAATCACGATTATCTTAGATGTATCTGAACTGCTGCAATGGGTGGAACATTCATTTGAATCCAGGTTTGAGTCGATTTGAAGTCATGTAATGATGACGAATCCTGTTGCAGACTTCATGGTTAACCCTAAAAGTATTCTTAGCTCAAAGTATAAAATTTATTCTAGAAGAAGAAGATGAGCTTTTTTGAATTAAAGCCCCACAAGGCACAGATACGTGGTTTAAGCTTCCAGGGGAAGTCACAGAAGCCCAAATCATCAAAGAATGAGCATTTTAAGGTTTCGTCAAACACCTGCCTTCGTCTGAATTTGAGAAACTCCATACTTTATCATTCTGATTGTTCACAGTATATTGAAATACAAAATTGTTATTATTTTTAACTTCACATAGTAGATCAGGCCTCCGTGGCGCAATTGGTTAGTGCGTTCGGCTGTAAACCGAAAGGTTGGGGGTTCGAGCCCACCCGGGGGCGTAGCATTTTGATAATTAAGTTACCTGGTAAGTATCTCAATTGATAATTCATATTAGTGGTTACTTACTGTAAGTAGTAACCATGATCTCTAATAATCACAGATCAAAATAAAAGTGACATCACAAGTTCTCTACCAGACTATCATGTTGGGATCAACTCTGCTACTTTCTGACTTGAAATCATAGCATTTCTTAAAATTAAATTAGTGTTCATACTACCTAGTACTGAAGATTGTGTTTATGGAGACTAGAGTTACAGAATTCTATTCATTTACATTTTGAGCAGCTGAGCCCTGTGATAGTTGGTAACCATGATTACACCTACGAAAATTTATTATTTTATTGTATTTTAATAGTTACATTTCGTTAGGTTTGTCATGTAAGTATATCATTCTAGCAAATAAAAATTTTAAATGTGTTTATTAGCGAAGTTTCTCCAAATTATTTGCTCGTGAGCGTAAACTGTTTCACTCAATAAAAATTATTTAATGATAATAAAAAAACTAGATATTTTAAATGAAAGAATAATTCGAAATAAGATTAACTTCAAATGTATAAATTTGTAGCTCACCACCCTAATTATAATAACTTAACATTCACATGTCTTTGTAGTTTGTTAAATTGTATAAAATATTTGGAATCTAATTGAATAAATACAACTTGGGATAAACTATTACTTCGGAATCAGTAATTTCAGAATTGCGATAATTTTCTAATATAAGTTGTAGCCATCTAAACTTAGACACTGATCTACCATTGTTGATATTTATATTTATATTATAACAACTTAACATTCACACGTCTTTGTAGTTTGTTAAATTGTATAAAATATTTGGAATCTAATTGAATAAATACAACTTGGGATAAACTATTACTTCGGAATCAGTAATTTCAGAATTGCGATAATTTTCTAATATAAGTTGTAGCCATCTAAACTTAGACACTGATCTACCATTGTTGATATTTATATTTATATTATAACAACTTAACATTCACACGTCTTTGTAGTTTGTTAAATTGTATAAAATATTTGGAATCTAATTGAATAAATACAACTTGGGATAAACTATTACTTCGGAATCAGTAATTTCAGAATTGCGATAATTTTCTAATATAAGTTGTAGCCATCTAAACTTAGACACTGATCTACCATTGTTGATATTTATATTTATATTATAACAACTTAACATTCACACGTCTTTGTAGTTTGTTAAATTGTATAAAATATTTGGAATCTAATTGAATAAATACAACTTGGGATAAACTATTACTTCGGAATCAGTAATTTCAGAATTGCGATAATTTTCTAATATAAGTTGTAGCCATCTAAACTTAGACACTGATCTACCATTGTTGATATTTATATTTATCTTAATTTTTTCATTCGACTGAATTTGAACATAAAACAAGAGTCCTATCTACTTGCCGTGACCAGGATTCGAACCTGGGTTATTGCGGCCACAACGCAATGTACTAACCACTATACGATCACGGCTACTAGACTCTTGCAGGTAATTATAAATAAAAAATATTGTCTATATATTTCTAATTGATCTAAAATTTACAAGGTTAAGTTTTCAGGTACAAAACAGTTTTTTAATTGTTTCTTAACCTGAAAATATAGACTATTCAAAGATATCTGACGTGGAGAAATCAAAATGTATTCGAGACCGGTTAAAAACATGTATACGTTTTCATTTATTAGAACACATGTTTCCCCTTACATGAATTAAGGTCAATTAGGATTTTTTCAAATGTTATAAAAAGAAAGAATTATTAATACATTGCATGGATATCATATTTTTTCACGTTCAAATTCATTCAGTACATAAAGGGTTAACAGGATAATCGAGGGGTTTTAATGAAAATTTTACTATTTCCAAAATTTCAATTTGGCTAGTTAGCTACATTGTCATTTAACAATCTTTATGAAACTTGAAATGCAATAAAATCATATTGGTAGCAATAGTAGGTACAGTCAAAGTATAGTGAACCGTAATGATTTTGACAGTTTACTAATATAAACTTAAATACTTGTAATTTTTGTAGTTATTATAAAATTGGTCTGGGTACACATCGATAAATTTGTAAGATTTGAAAATAATACTAAATTAAAAATTGTAAAATTTTCGTTATGCGGATGAACTTCTCTTTGATAATACAAGCAGAAGAAATTTGAAGTTTCAAATTTTACTCGTTCCGTAGTTAGTTCAAAGCTTGTCCCCTGATCCCATTCGACTCTAATATACAGAATTTAAAAGCTTCACGCCGAATTTAGGTTTGAGTCGATTTGGAGTCATGTATTTATGACGAATCCTGTTGCAGACTTCATGGTAAACCCTATAAGTATTCTTAGCTCAAGGTATAAATGTTTATTTTTGAGAAATTCCATTTGAGAAACTCCATACTTCATCATTCAGATTGTTCACAGTATACTGGATGACAAATTTTTTGTTATCTTCAATTTCCCTGAGTAGATCAGGCCTCCGTGGCGCAATTGGTTAGCGCGTTCGGCTGTTAACCGAAAGGTTGGTGGTTCGAGCCCACCCGGGGGCGTAGCATTTTGATTTGATTTTGACCTGGTAAGTATCACAATTGATAATTCATATAAGTGAGTGATAGTTACTGCTTAATGTTAGTAGTAATCATGATCTCTATTAATCACAGATCAAAATAAAAGTGACATCACAAGTTCTCACCATGACTGTCATGTTGAGTTGATCTCTGATACTTTCTGACTGTAAATCAGGATTCTACAAACGTTACATTATTGTTTTTGTTACTTATAGACTAATAGTAGATATATTTCATATATTTGCTTCATAATCAATCTTTTAGTGTCTAAATTCTTCATTATAATCTTTTCATTTTCACGTTTACAGGCATACCCTGCTCATATTACAAAATCGCAACTCACACTTAGAACAAAACAGTAATAAGTGTGAGACATTTCCCGATGTTAGATTTTTGTAATTATTCATTATCCCTACAATATTCTGTTTTCTACAAACATAGGTTCAAAGAAGGTATTATATAACTGACTACAGTAATATTCTCATTTGGAGTGACGCTGCATGCACCCTTGCACTTTATTAAAATTGTACAACGGACGTTTAATATTTTATGATCATTTTAACTAAAATTTGTGCGACAGCAGTGACAACTATCATTATTGCAATATATTAAGGACCGTACACACGAAGAGTTTTTTAAGTCTTTCCACCAGACTTTTTGCTAAGCTCCTCCTGAACAACTTCAAATAGAACAACTTCAGTGACATTTTGATCTCATTGAAGTTTTCACTATGAATATTCGTTCTTCACTTGTGCATTGCATGGTTAAGGCCCGCTTCACACTTGCATTTTTAACAGCGCGGAAAAAAGCTCTTCTATATGTGTTCACTCATGCGTTCCTTTATAGCTGAAGTAAAAATTTAATGTTATTTTTCCATCAACGATAAAAAAAAACACGTGTAAGCATATTTTAAGAAAAGCATTTTTTCCGCGGTGTTCTAAATGTAAGTGTGAAACGGGCCTTAACCATGCAATGAACAAGCAAATAATGAATATTCAGAGTGAAAACTTCGATGAGATCAAAATGTAACTGAAGTTGTTCTATTTCCAAATAGTTTCCAAGGAAGAAGTGTAAGCACCCTGTATTAAAATGTATACCATTATATTATTTCTTTTTATTCACTGCTTTTTGGTAAGTAAAATCACAGAGTTAGCTCTAAGAATAACCTTCGCGCAATGACAAAAATAATCACCCTCACTCTTTGCTTACCTGTTCTTAAACTATGTCCATCAGTTCAAAATTGTTATAACTGTAAATAGAACAATAAGAGGCGGAAAAAAAGAAATCAAGATACAGCTTTTTCGTCCTTTGGCTAACGATTTACAAGTATTTGAAAAAGCGGAAACATTTTTGTGGCCCACCCTGTATAATACTGGTGGGAAAAGCTCTGCAAAAAAAGAGAACTGCAATATCTACTGAAGATGAAATAATTAACTTAAACTGTACTGTAAATTATCAATTATAATATAGTGTATATTCTCGATTTCCTTTCTTTTAATTATATTATTTATCATAAAATGATTCTCAATCAATCATACCTGCATGATCTTATGTTTGTAATAGTTACCCCAAAAAAAAGATTAACAGAAAACGACCAACAAAATTAACACAGTTACTCCTGAAATATTTTCTATACAAGAAAATATTGTCATATTGTTGATATGATATTGTCATATTGTTCATATGATTTTGTCATATTGTTGATATGATATTGTCATATTGTTCATATGATTTTGTCATATTGTTGATATGATATTGTCATATTGTTGATATGATATTGTCATATTGTTGATATGATATTGTCATATTGTTGATATGATATTGTCATATTGTTGATATGATATTGTCATATTGTTGATATGATATTGTCATATTGTTGATATGATATTGTCATATTGTTGATATGATATTGTCATATTGTTGATATGATATTGTCATATTGTTGATATGATATTGTCATATTGTTGAAATGATGATATAATTTTGTTGCTCTGTATTTTTTTAAATATTTTTTGTTAAATCCTCGGTTGTAACAATCTAAAGCATAAACAAACATATGGAAGTTTAAAGTTTTCGGTAAGTTGCTTTTACCAATTTAACTGTTAGAAATGTGTATTGACATATCATGACGTATGACACCCATTTCCCGAGTAGCTACTGTGACGTTCCACCATCTAGCATGGAAATATGAAAAAAGGGGCGGAGCTTATATAGTACTGGTATACAGGGCAAAATTTAAAATCTTCAAATTGTTTTTTATTGTCCATAACGGTAAATAAAGACCGTACTTTTACCGTAAAATATCGTAATGCACTTCGGAATTAATTTTTTTCCCGCCATTTCGTGTCGTATGGGTGAGTTTCGAATAAAATTAACAGGATGAGTTTCTTAGAATAATTATATCAATTATGAATTTGCTATTAAATACCATATATCTTAAAAAAAATTTAAATTATTACCTATCTATTACCCAGTAAATAGAAGTGAATAAATAACAGGGCTTATTTGCACGCATGATACACAGTCCAGAAAATGGCATTAATACTAATAATAATTAAAAGAGATAAGATAAAACTGATAAGAGAGAAATTGACATAAGATAAAGTAACAGTTACCAGATGTGAATTAAATAACAGTAAAATATTTCAATGGCTTATTATTGAACATCACATCCAAATATTAGCATTCAATATATTATTAATTGTGACCAATTGGTATCCATGATACCAGCAAGTATCATGGTTACCAATTATAATGTTCTTTTAATATTTTTGTTTTCCCTATAATTAATATATTCTAATACGTTTTTTTTTTATCTATTGAAGTTATCCCCCAGTGTTCAGTTGCCAGTAACTGTTCCTTTACCCTATACCACTGTACTGTTTTCACTGTCAGTCTACTGGTGTGTCACAGCATCTTAACTAAATAGCCACTGTACTGTTTTCACTGTCAGTGTACTGGTGCGTCACAGCATCCTAACTAAATAGCCACTGTTCTGTTTTCACTGTCAGTGTACTGGTGCGTCACAGCATCCTAACTAAATAGCCACTGTACTGTTTTCACTGTCAGTCTACTGGTGCGTCACAGCATCCTAACTAAATAGCCACTGTACTGTTTTCACTGTCAGTCTACTGGTGCGTCACAGCATCTTAACTAAATAGCCACTGTACTGTTTTCACTGTCAGTGTACTGGTGCGTCACAGCATCCTAACTAAATAGCCACTGTACTGTTTTCACTGTCAGTCTACACAGAGAAAAAAGTTTACTCATATTTAATGGGTCAACAATTTATGCTTTGAATCAATTTATTACGTTAGTTGGTTTGACTATATTCATGTTTTAATGTGTGTTAAAACAACTATGACGTGTGTGTCACCAAACATAGTTAATTCAAATCATTTTATGGATTGAATCAACTTACTATGAGAGTTAGAGTTACATTTTGGGAGTTTGAACATATGTTAAAACAACTAGGACATAGTGTGTTGAAGTAACTCACAAAGATTGTCAATTCAATGTATCTGGTGTATGAATTAACTTACTATGAGAGTTGACGCTACTTTTTTAAGTTTAGGTGCGAGTTAAATCAACTATGACATAGTGTGTTATAGTAACCCACAAAGACTGCTAATCCAGTGTATTCTGCAGTGTATGAATTAACTTACTATGAGAGTTGGCGCTACTTTTTTGTAAGTTTAGGTAAGAGTTAAAACAACTATGACATAGTGTGATAATGTAACCCACAAAGACTGTTAATCTTATTTATCTGGTATATAAATTAACTTACTATGAGAGTTAGTGCTACTTTTTTTTGAGTTTAGATGTGAGTTCAATTAAATGAGTATGTGGCAACTTATGCTTTCCTCAAAGCTAATTTATTCGCATAACACTTTTCAGTTCAAATCTTGTTTCAAGTGTGTTACGTGTTGAATGTAAACGCTCCTCAATACCATTTTAGTTCAAGTGCAAACAATAGCGTTATATGCATTAAATAGTATTATCGCTGCCGATCGATTATTAATTATTAGTTAATTCCATTAATAAATTGATAAATGTCTGCCTAAATATTCTAAAATATTGGTGATTGATAGTTTGGTGGCTTTATATAGGTAGTTATTTGAAGAGCTGATTATCAGTCGATAACTTTTATAATAATAAATTTTGATTACTGCCTTCCAGTTTGTAAACTGATATCCAAACTAATTTTCCTAGATTATTATATGTTAACTTATTTAAGCATCATACCTACCTAGCTGTTTTTTTTTCAGTGTCAATACCTTTTACATAGGCTAGGCAGTTACTGCGCTGTCCTCAGAATAGGGTAAGTTCCAAATTATCAGGCGATTTCAAATTTTCGGTCACGTATGAAATATAGTATATAGCTACCTAATAGCTAATTAAAATAAAAGTTAATTTAATATAGTTTTTCTTACGCGACCGAAAATGTGGAGCCGTCCGATATTTCGGAACTTATCCTAGTATCTTCAGTAAAGTAGTCTGATAATCTAAATATTTTAAAACTAGTTGGTGTACCTATAGGTAGGGTTACACAGGTAAATTCGGTTCTTTAATTTCTAATTGTGACCCTATTAAGAGAGTCTCAAAATCATTCTGAAATTAGTTTAGCTATATACTGAATTGTTGAACATCATAATTTAAGCTCAATTTATGATAGGTTCTATTCATTTCACGAGTGCCTTGAAGTCATGATGGTTATTAATGTTTCTGGGATAAGAGACCGCAGTTAGTTAAATTGCCGCAATTTACCTACTTGACCCTAGTTTTCTATGACTGGGAGAACTCCATCCAGGGAGATAGTCGGAGAAGAACACCGTCCAGAGATTTAGCAGGGTGAGAACACTCCAACCAGAGGTGAGCCTTTTGATATATTATACTTTCTTGGTATTTAATTAAAGTCTACATTATGAGTGTATAATGAACAAAATTATGAGGATTAGCTAGAAAAATCCATTGTATTTATTGGAGCTAAATTTATACTGCATCTGAAGATTTATAATTAGTTTAACATTTTATATAAATAATTTACCTATATGAAAGAATTCTCAGTTAATAATTCTTTTGATTTCTTTATTAATATATGGTTTTATATATTTTCTGAATCTACTTTCAGATCTTGATGAAGAATTGATGAAGTAGATCAACGTCATCAACTATCGGAGTCCTCTTCAATTCCTTTGAATGGTTCAGGAACAATTATGCTAGGTCAAAGTAAGTATTTGAAAATATAAGATGATTTTTAAATATGTATTTGCAATATGATTAGCTCTTACTTTTTCATATGCTTTTAGGGATTCCAGACATGAAAAGAATATCGAAGCTGTCGCTATCTTATCACAAAAGGAAAAAGAGTTGGTGATGTTATTGATAATGTATATGAACGATACTGTGAATTTCTATTCAATATATATTAATATACGAATCTCTTATTTCAGGAATTAGCCACCTATAGTCGTAACAGACAGTGACGAGAATTCAAATTGTACTTCTAAATAATAAATCTAAAACTTAAATGTTTATATTTCGTTTTCAATTTGACCTTGGTAATTCTATTAGCATATTTCAATATCAGTGCCTATGAGTAAGATGAATTGCACTAATTTATGGTTTAGAAGATAAAGGCTTCATCATTAATTTATTATTCATTAAATTATAGTACAATTGCAGCATATCAAAGATTTATCAACTTTTGTAATCTAGCCTGGTTAATTAATTACGTAAAGTTATTTATGTCATCTAACTACTTATTTATAAACTGACCTGATGAGATTGCTTATTCAATCTAATCTATTAATTTACAACTGATAACCATATATCAATTCATCGGATCGAAAACATTTCAAAAAGCAAGGATAGGTCTAGGTGATCAATTATTTTTTAAAATTAAAATAGTATGCATATCACAGAAGCAAAAGTAGAAAATAAATGTGAACATGTTAGATTTGGTCCTAGAAAATAAATAGTCTAATCTAATTGATACCGGGACCTAACTCGAGATTATAATTTAATAGAGTAAATATAGTGACTGAAAAAGTCTTGTAAAAAGTCTGGCTACTGCTAACCAGACCGATATTTCAACCTACACTATAATAGTTGATATACATTTACTTAGTTTACAAGTACTTGATATAACCAACACGAGAAGATGATATAACCTACACGAGTAGTTGGTATAACATACACAAGCAGTTGGTATAACCTACACGATTAGTTGATATAACCAACACGAGTAGTTGATATAACCTAACCGAGTAGTTGATATAACCTACATGAGTAGTTGATATCACCTATACGAGTAGTTAATGTAACCAACACGAGTAGTTGATATAACCTAACCGAGTAGTTGATATAACCTACACGAGTAGTTGATATCACCTATACGAGTAGTTAATGTAACCTACACGAGTAGTTGGTATAACCTACACGAGTAGTTGGTATAACCTACACGAGTAGTTGGTATAACCTACACGAGTAGTTGGTATAACCTACACGATTAGTTGGTATAACCTACACGATTAGTTGATATAACCAACACGAGTAGTTGATATAACCTAACCGAGTAGTTGATATAACCTACATGAGTAGTTGACATCACCTACACGAGTAGTTGGTATAACCTACACAAGTAGTTGATGTAACCTTGTTCTGTAGTTGTTTTAACCATTACATATAATTGGTTCAACCATCACGAGCAGTTTTGACTATCACAGGTAGTTGTTGTGACCATCGGGAATTAAAAATAATCAACTCACATATGTGTTGTTTTAACCAACGTCAATTTAACTCATATTAAATAGTACCTGCAACTCACCACGTAGGTAGGCGCACAGATAAACCATAAAATTTAGTCAAAACAAATCAAATATGATTTGATTCAACTAATCCTTTCTCTGTGTGTACTGGTGTGTCACAGCATCCTAACTAAATAGCCACTGTACTGTTTTCACTGTCAGTGTACTGGTGCGTCACAGCATCCTAACTAAATAGCCACTGTACTGTTTTCACTGTCAGTCTACTGGTGCGTCACAGCATCCTAACTAAATAGCCACTGTACTGTTTTCACTGTCAGTCTACTGGTGCGTCACAGCATCTTAACTAAATAGCCACTGTACTGTTTTCACTGTCAGTGTACTGGTGCGTCACAGCATCCTAACTAAATAGCCACTGTACTGTTTTCACTGTCAGTCTACTGGTGCGTCACAGCATCCTAACTAAATAGCCACTGTACTGTTTTCACTGTCAGTGTACTGGTGCATCACAGCATCCTAACTAAATAGCCACTGTACTGTTTTCACTGTCAGTGTACTGGTGCGTCACAGCATCCTAACTAAATAGCCACTGTACTGTTTTCACTGTCAGTCTACTGGTGCGTCACAGCATCCTAACTAAATAGCCACTGTACTGTTTTCACTGTCAGTGTACTGGTGCGTCACAGCATCCTAACTAAATAGCCACTGTACTGTTTTCACTGTCAGTCTACTGGTGCGTCACAGCATCCTAACTAAATAGCCACTGTACTGTTTTCACTGTCAGTCTACTGGTGCGTCACAGCATCCTAACTAAATAGCCACTGTACTGTTTTCACTGTCAGTGTACTGGTGCGTCACAGCATCCTAACTAAATAGCCACTGTTCTGTTTTCACTGTCAGTGTACTGGTGCGTCACAGCATCCTAACTAAATAGCCACTGTACTGTTTTCACTGTCAGTCTACTGGTGCGTCACAGCATCCTAACTAAATAGCCACTGTACTGTTTTCACTGTCAGTGTACTGGTGCGTCACAGCATCCTAACTAAATAGCCACTGTACTGTTTTCACTGTCAGTGTACTGGTGCGTCACAGCATCCTAACTAAATAGCCACTGTACTGTTTTCACTGTCAGTGTACTGGTGCGTCACAGCATCCTAACTAAATAGCCACTGTACTGTTTTCACTGTCAGTGTACTGGTGCGTCACAGCATCCTAACTAAATAGCCACTGTACTGTTTTCACTGTCAGTCTACTGGTGCGTCACAGCATCTTAACTAAATAGCCACTGGCTAGCGTCTCTCTACTGACCTTTACATAGAAAATGACCTCCAGAAACTGTGTCAATTTTTTAATTTCTTCTCTAAACTATTTACGCATTTGAAGTAGAAGGTTTAACCCTCTGCACCCTAAGGTGACGATATGTACTTTATGATGTACTTTAGGTACTTTCAGATAATTTTGTGATTTATTTTATTTATTTATTTTTAACTTATTTCATTGTTTGAAAATAATTCTCTTTTTTAAGTTTAAGTATTTTCTTTGCCTATACAGGGTGACCCTTTCTAATTTTATTTGAACTCTAATTTATACTAATTTTTAAAATTGAATTACAATATTTATATTGAAGAAAAAGTCGGGTACACTTTTTCGTGGGTCACCCTGTATATGATTACCATATATATTTTTGCACTCAAATTAATTACATTATAACCTATTCTTTTGTATGATTTTTCACTCTAGGAAAGATGCATGAAAAGGCATTTATATTCTCAACATATAAAGGTTAACTTACGAATTATCGGACAGTTCCACATTTTAAATATCGAGTAAATATGTTCAATTATATCACTTTCTTATATGACCTAAATGAATAATTATATAATATTTTCTTAATGTGAGAACTGTCCGATAACTCGTAATTTACCCTAGCTAACCCAGTTGGATATTTACAGTCGGTAAATCGTCTGTTACTGTCCATTACGGTAAATATTTTATCGTAAAATATTATAATTACAGACATTATTATCAAGATTTTTTCTGTAATGAAAGAAAGACAATATTTCAAATTAACAATAATAATTATTTATTTTCATTGAATTACCGTAGAGAGAAAATCTTTTACCATTTATTACACTAAACTAAGATCGGAAGAAGAAGGTATTTTCCCAACAAGGATGTAATGTCATTGTTAATATTGTCACAGTTAGATCTTAGTTACATGTGATAGGTCTGTACTATGTACCGTTAGAATATTCTTATCACTAGCAATTGGTTCTTATCACTAGCACGAGGTCCTTATCATTATCACGTGGTCCTAATCATTGCCACGTGGTTCTTATCATTACCACCTGGTCCTTATCACTACCACGTGTTCCTTGTCACTACCACGTGATTCTTATCATTATCACGTGGTCCTTATCACTACCACGTGATCCTTGTCACTACCACGTGGTCCTTATCACTACCACGTGGTCCTTATCACTACCACGTGGTTCTTATCATTACCACGTGGTTCTTATCACTACCACGTAGTTATTATCATTACCACGTGGTCTTTATCACTTTTATATGTCCTTTACTAGGGATAATACATCAATTCATTACTTCTAGCAATTAATAACCTAACTGTAAATACTGAAGCAGGAACACAAAGATACATATCGAGTTATAACTGTCACACTGTATAGCATGTTATAACTGTCTCACTATAGAGTATATCAGCATGGTAATGTATTCTAGAACAATTAAATACGATGAATGACATCTAATATTTATTCTCCGATAATGGAAGATGTCCGGGGTTTTATTCTGGATAAAATGAGAGCATTATTTGTCTCACTCTGAGATGTCAAAAATTAATTTTAAAATATACTGCATGAATATAATCATTAATTACTAATCATTTAAAAAGTATTTATAATCGACTTCAAAATTATTAGAGAAAAGTGAGGACTTATCACTAGTCCAACAGTTACATCTTTCTGTGTGTTTCTCATTTTCCTTTTTTTTTTTATTAAAATATAAAATCATAAATAAGTACTATACATATATAAAAAAAAAATTTTCTCTGTCTTTCATTATCATAAATTAAAATTTATATTTTATTTTATTTTTAATATTAATTAGTATGGTGCAATCCGTCACTCGATTTTATCTTGTCATGTAGTTTGTTGTATCCACTAGTTTCTTGTATTCACCCCATGTACGTATGTTCGATGTTAAATAAGAAATAAACTACAAAAGTGTCGGACTAATGAATAGTAACCAAGAAAATTAACTATGATTATATGTTATATAATTAGATATTTAGGTACTGTTCTGTTACTCTCCTGTTTACAACTGTTACTCTCCTGTTCACTACTGTTACTCTCCTGTTCACAACTGTTACTCTCCTGTTTACAACTGTTACTCTCCTGTTCACAACTGTTACTCTCCTGTCTACAACTGTTACTCTCCTGTTCACAACTGTTACTCTCCTGTTCACAACTGTTACTCTCCTGTCTACAACTGTTACTCTCCTGTTCACAACTGATACTCTCCTGTTCACAATTGTTACTCTCCTGTTCACAACTGTTACTCTCCTGTCTACAACTGTTACTCTCCTGTTCACAACTGTTACTCTCCTGTTCACAATTGTTACTCTCCTGTTCACAACTGTTACTCTCCTGTCTACAACTGTTACTCTCCTGTTTACAACTGTTACTCTCCTGTTCACAACTGTTACTCTCCTGTCTACAACTGTTACTCTCCTGTTCACAACTGTTACTCTCCTGTCTACAACTGTTACTCTCCTGTTTACAACTGTTAATCTCCTGTTCACAACTGTTACTCTCCTGTCTACAACTGTTACTCTCCTGTTCACAACTGTTACTCTCCTGTCTACAACTGTTACTCTCCTGCTTACAACTGTTACTCTCCTGTTAACAACTGTTACTCTCCTGTTTACTGCACGTTTACTCATTTGTTTACTCCTGTTATTCACCTGTTCACCTTCTCACTGTGTCAAGGTTTTTCAAGGTGATTCCCTAAGGTTGACCTCTAGCAGCTACTTACGATCTTTTTTATAAGCTTTTTTACGTAACTGTGAGCAAACATTTGGCTATTACTAGGGTCGCAGTATTACTATATATTCACTCTTTATTTAAAGTGATATGGTGGAATTGGGTAAGTTCCCAATTATTGGATAGGTACACATTTTCGATCATGAAAGAAAAGATTATTTTCTACTTATTATTTAACTTTTTTTTTTATAATAATTCTTATATAATTTCTTCTTATATTATCTATCCTTATAATTTCTGTCGTGTGTTTATTTATTTATTTATTTATTTGGTGTCCGCTTTTACTCGACGGGTATTAAACATGAAGAATGTAACTATGATACGCACGGGAAAATGATATTCAAATTCTTCTTATGCTTTTATTCAATTTTTATGTGTATAATGTATTTTATCTATAGAATTAAGTATCAGATTAGGCAGAAATATTAATTTTATTTAAATTCACTAAAAGTAACCAATCAACGGGTAGTAAATTACCATTGAATACCCGTAATTTTTAGCGGGCTAGTACACTAGTAACTGTATATTTTTCTAATATGATCGAAAATGTGAAACCGTCCGATGATGCGTAAGTTACCTATATATGATCAGGTAAATTAGTAATTTGTTTCAGTCAGTCGCTAGACAAGGTGGTGTGAGGTAGTCTGTTACGTGCCTCTCTGATGCCTCTGCCGCACGTGCTTTCCAAACAAACTTTATTTACTCGCACTGTTTGATTTATGGTGAAGGTTTGGAGAGATAGTGACTATTTAAAGGAGATAGTGAATATTTAAAAATTATAGTGAATATTTAAAAATTAAGTGAATATTTATAAATTATAGTGAATTATTTAAAGGATATAGTGAATTATTTTCAATATGGAGAGACGTTGGATTTCTTTATATTTTTCTGTAGTTTTTATACAAATTACTGCAGTCATTTCCAGCACAAACGGTAAGTGTTCAATAATATAGACACCATTTAATTTATTGGTGATTGGTATGTTTCAGAAAAGTCAGAGATCGAAAAAAGTATCAAAATGATCTTTATTCTCGTATAACACAACCTTTAGATGTGTGAAATTCACTGTCTGGTTATTACAGTGATAGCTGGTCTGAAGCGCGTACAGTGGAAGACCTGATGTTACAGATGTTTCAGTCTCTCCTGAACACTTATGTTTTTGGATGATTGCTTATTTCTCTGTCAATTAGAGAAACGTGGCAGGGCTCTTTATTTGAAAAAGAAAGAGGAGTTTTATAAAATAATATTAGATAGCTTTTTAATATTTCTGAATAAGAAAAAATGTTCCTGAAAGAAATCGAAAATATGCAAAAAAAATTCCAAAAAGTTGTTCATCCCAATGTAGGTAATTTCTAAACAATTCTTTTCAATTTCAAATACCTCAATGTTGTATGGAACAACTTTTCCTCTTTTGTATGAATCCAGTGACACTTTTTCTTGAAAAGAGCTTTGATATTTATTTCTAAAGGGCCGTACACACGTAGGGTTTTTTAAGTTTTTCCATCAGACTTTTTGCTAAGCTCCTCCTACTTTTTCCTCGAGAATATAAGAAAAAACGATATGATTGTTGATATCCATGATACCTGCAGGTATCATGGATATCAACTAAAATTATTAATAATTATATCGTTTCTTCTTATATTCTCGTGGAAAAAGTAGGAGGAGCTTAGCAAAAAGTCTGGTGGAAAGACTTAAAAAACTCTACGTGTGTACGGCCCTTAAAACAGTCGTTTTCTATTACAGACTCTCTTTCTAACGGCTTTAGTTTAATTTCAGCATGAACAAATGCTTCGTCTTTTTGTTGTTCATTTTAAAATTAATGATGTTATAATGTACTAGTAAATATTTTTAGCGTTAATAAATAATCAATAGAGTTATTAATAAAGAACAAAGCTAATTAAAAGATTTGGAAAATTTGTTACTATTCCCTTTTCTATCTGTGCACTGTCATAAAACACTGTGTGCATTTTTATGAAGGTACGTATGCTCATACTTTTAATGTGTCACATTTAATTGCAAATGTGAAATAATAATTGTTGTATAACAATTTAAACATCTCCTAGCAATTAAATTGGTAGCTCTTAACATTTTTTTTATTCCACATGATGCGTGACACTATAAATAAACCTTTTAAGTATTCCTTACTGTAGTTCAGATTTGCAATAGCAATAATAATTCCATAGGATTTTTTTATATAAGAAAATATTGTTCATCAAAGTTTGTTTTTCTTTTGATATGATATTTAAGAATGATTGTCTATAATTTTTTTAAATTATATAAATTCTTATGAAATGTTATGTTCTGTTAAAGATTTCAATTACTAAATTATTGGAAAATTACTAAATAATTTCATTGGAAGTTATAATATCAAAAACTGTGTATCAACTTTGTTCAGTTCTTTTCAATTTGCCATAATGCTAATTTGAAGAGTAACAGTTTTCTAATTTCTTATCATTTTAAAAATCTGTCCTAGTGTACCCAGACCTATTTTAAAAGTACAGGTACTACTATTAGTAAAGTTTCTTTTTGGATAGGTAGGTAGGTAGGTACATCTAGGTAGTGTAGAATTCATTTTGCTGAAAAAATAATTGGAACAGTACCTATCATCTTGATAGGTACTTTTTTAAATATTTATAAAAAATCACTAGATGGGATTTAAACACTTCTGATAAAATAACTTGCAACTTTTGAAATTTTTGGTTTGAGTTTATTACAAAGTTTCTTAATTAAAATCATTTTTACGTCATTTGAATAATCATTTTATAATCACCACCGTCACATGTCATGTATATTGTAAAAATAGAGCAATAATTATTATAATTCAATGAAAATATAAGCCACATTGCATGTCCAGAGTCACTGCAGTGATTCAATCAGCTGAGACAGTGAGCAGTGACTTCACTGTAGTTATGGCAACGCATCCTAGCTAACCCATCACTGTGCGGTGTACCATTTGTGGTACAGGTAGGAAAATAAGGGAATAGAAGATAAATAAATGGATTTTATTTATGTATATTCCATGACTGAAATAATTGTCAGAATTACTGAAATAATTGTCAGAATGACTGAAATAATTGTCAGAATTACTGAAATAATTGTCAGAATGACTGAAATAATTGTCAGAATGACTGAAATAATTGTCAGAATGACTGAAATAATTGTCAGAATGACTGAAATACAAAACACACAAAAAATCTGGGAATCGGAAAATTGGAAAATCGAAGAACAGAATATTTTTAATGTCAGAAGAAAAGAACTAATAAATAACAAAATAAACTGATATTTTTTCAAAATCTGAATAATTTGTAAAATTGAAAAACTTTTAGTCCATCATTCTTTGACAGGTGAATACACTCGAAAGTCCAATTTACAGAAAAAAAGTTCAGGATACCAAAATATTTGGATGAAATAGATTGATTACATTTAAAAATATATCCGAATAATGTTGAAAAAAAAAACAAAGAAAATTTAATAATTGAAAAAAATCAGAAGAAAATATTTGGATAACAAAAAAAAAAGATTTTTTTTAAAATAATCTTACTAACTAATTCGGGTAATTTTAAATATTTAAATAAATACTCTAGTAATTTATGAATAGCTACCACCGAAAAAATATTATGATTAAAAGATAATTTCCTTAACATTCGTATTTAAATGATTTTAATTAATGTAATAAGATATGGAGACTTAAAACAACTACCAATAGTTACCTTCGCAGTTTGCAGAAGGTTATATTTTAGGCGGCATTTATTTATTTATCATCTTGTTACTCCCATAACTCAAAAAGTATTGAACCAAACTGTCTGAAATTTTGTGGGGCAATTGGTCATTATCCGGAAACATTTTATTAGATTTCGGAAGCAAACAGGTCAATGGTTGAGGTCATTTATAACCCAAGATTATCAGGGATTATTCGATGGTCATTTATAAGCGATAGCGAAGGTATGAGCTTCACGAGAACACGTCATTCACTTAATTGTAAATAAAGTGCACAGTGAAGGGTTAAAACAACCACCAATAGTTGTAAATAAAGTGCACAGTGAAGAGTTAAAACAACCACCAATAAATGTAAATAAAGTGCACAGTGAAGGGTTAAAACAACCACCAATAGTTGTAAATAAAGTGCACAGTGAAGAGTTAAAACAACCACCAATAGTTGTAAATAAAGTGCACAGTGAAGGGTTAAAACAACCACCAATAGTTGTAAATAAAGTGCACAGTGAAGAGTTAAAACAACCACCAATAGTTGTAAATAAAGTGCACAGTGAAGGGTTAAAACAACCACCAATAGTTGTAAATAAAGTGCACAGTGAAGAGTTAAAACAACCACCAATAGTTGTGAATAAAGTGCACAGTGAAGGGTTAAAACAACCACCAATAGTTGTAAATAAAGTGCACAGTGAAGAGTTAAAACAACCACCAATAGTTGTAAATAAAGTGCACAGTGAAGGGTTAAAACAACCACCAATAGTTGTGAATAAAGTGCACAGTGAAGGGTTAAAACAACCACCAATAGTTGTAAATAAAGTGCACAGTGAAGAGTTAAAACAACCACCAATAGTTGTGAATAAAGTGCACAGTGAAGAGTTGAAACAACCACCAATAGTTGTAAATAAAGTGCACAGTGAAGAGTTAAAACAACCACCAATAGTTGTAAATAAAGTGCACAGTGAAGGGTTAAAACAACCACCAATAGTTGTGAATAAAGTGCACAGTGAAGGGTTAAAACAACCACCAATAGTTGTAAATAAAGTGCACAGTGAAGGGTTAAAACAACCACCAATAGTTATAAATAAAGTGCACAGTGAAGGGTTAAAACAACCACCAATAGTTGTAAATAAAGTGCACAGTGAAGAGTTAAAACAACCACCAATAGTTGTGAATAAAGTGCACAGTGAAGAGTTGAAACAACCACCAATAGTTTTGAATAAAGTGCACAGTGAAGAGTTAAAACAACCACCAATAGTTGTAAATAAAGTGCACAGTGAAGCGTTAAAACAACCACCAATAGTTGTAAATAAAGTGCACAGTGAAGGGTTAAAACAACCACCAATAGTTTTAATTTCAATAATTAACTTTTTTATAGTTTGTTATCCAAGTCACTATTTTATAATTTATTATCATTAACAACATTTAATTACTATATTTATTGTCACTAATTGACATTGCATTGCTTTTAAATAATGTACTTCATAACAATTATATTAACATCTATTAACCACACTGTAAAATAATATTTTATATCTACAGAGAAAAAGACTTGAATAAATAATGAAGGTATCATGTAATTGAAGGTATCATGGATACCAATTGAAATATAGAATCAAAGTGTTGAAGCATTTCATTTTGCATCCATGATACATGCTTGTATCATGGATACTAATTGAAATAAAAAATACGTTATGTAATTTTTTTTAAATGTATGATCGAAAAATTGTAACCGTCCTTTATCTCATAATTTACCTCTATTTACTATATCCAAAGTACTGCTCTCATAGCCAAGCTATATACACTATAGTATAGTAATGGAGGTTATAGTTAATAACCGCAATAACCGAAACAATAACTGAGCATTGTTTGCCAACCTTGTGACGGACTAAAGCACACACTGACATTGTTAAAAAGAATTTACGGCGCTTCACCTTGCTACGTAAACGATAGTGCTACTTCTTATATCTTGCCGCTAATAGAAATAATATTATTACCGCTTTCGCACACGCTGTGATGGAGTATTGCGCAATGGAGTGAAGTGTACTATCGGAGAAAAGAGTCACTGTGATGATGTACTATCGGAGAAAAGAGTCACTGTGATGATGTACTATCAAGGAAAAGAGTCACTGTGATGATGTACTATCAGAGAAAAGAGTCACTGTGATGATGAACTATCAGAGAAAAGAGTCACTGTGATGATGTACTATCAGAGAAAAGAGTCACTGTGATGATTTACTATCAGAGAAAAGAGTCACTGTGATGATGTACTATCGGAGAAAAGAGTCACTGTGATGATGTACTATCAAAGAAAAGAGTCACTGTGATGATATACTATCAGAGAAAAGAGTCACTGTGATGATGTACTATCAGAGAAAAGAGTCACTGTGATGATGTACTATCAGAGAAAAGAGTCACTGTGATGATGTACTATCAGAGAAAAGAGTCACTGTGATGATGTACTATCGGAGAAAAGAGTCACTGTGATGATGTACTATCGGAGAAAAGAGTCACTGTGATGATGTACTATCAGAGAAAAGAGTCACTGTGATGATATACTATCAGAGAAAAGAGTCACTGTGATGATGTACTATCGGAGAAAAGAGTCACTGTGATGATGTACTATCGGAGAAAAGAGTCACTGTGATGATGTACTATCGGAGAAAAGAGTCACTGTGATGATGTACTATCGGAGAAAAGAGTCACTGTGATGATGTACTATCGGAGAAAAGAGTCACTGTGATGATGTACTATCGGAGAAAAGAGTCACTGTGATGATGTACTATCAAGGAAAAGAGTCACTGTGATGATGTACTATCAGAGAAAAGAGTCACTGGGATGATGTACTATCGGAGAAAAGAATCACTGTGATGATGTACTATCGGAGAAAAGAGTCACTGTGATGATGTACTATCAGAGAAAAGAGTCACTGTGATGATGTACTATCGGAGAAAAGAGTCACTGTGATGATGTACTATCAGAGAAAAGAGTCACTGTGATGATGTACTATCAGAGAAAAAAGTCACTGTGATGATGTACTATCGGAGAAAAGAGTCACTGTGATGATGTACTATCAGAGAAAAGAGTCACTGTGATGATGTACTATCAGAGAAAAGAGTCACTGTGATGATGTACTATCAGAGAAAAGAGTCACTGGGATGATGTACTATCGGAGAAAAGAGTCTCTGCTTTATGCCAATGTTTCCCATTTTTGTCGTCGTGTACCCAAACCTATTATAAAATCTCTACAAACATTAAAATTTCATTTTGGAAATTAGTAAAATATAAAAAATTTAAAAATTTAAAAAATATAGAAAAATTTAACTGTTCAGTGTTCACGCTTTTATTTTTTTATTTTAAAATTCCAATTGATATAATTTTAGAATATTTCTTATCTATGGGTATTTCTTATGTTTCACATGAATTTAAATGGAATTAATAATTCATTTTGACATACACAAGTTTACGCCAAGTGTGAAGGTTAATTCCCGTTAAAAGTCATCGGCGTAATGTATATCGGAGTGTCTCACGCTCTTGAACTTTGTATCGCTATTCCAGCTCATATAACCAATATTGCATAAACTGGAACTCTATGGCCTACATAGGAGACACCCATAGGAAAACTATGGTGGGGACATAGGGGATTGAGAGGGGAAACTATGGTGGGGACATAGGAGATTGAGAGGGGAAAGTTATGGTGGGGACATAGGAGATTGAGAGGGGAAAGTTATGGTGGGGACATAGGAGATTGAGAGGGGGAAGTTATGGTGGGGACATAGGAGATAGAGAGGGGAAAGTTATGGTGGGGACATAGGAGATTGAGAGGGGAAAGTTATGGTGGGGACATAGGAGATTGAGAGGGGAAAGTTATGGTGGGGACATAGGAGATTGAGAGGGGAAAGTTATGGTGGGGACATAGGAGATTGAGAGGGGAAAGTTATGGTGGGGACATAGGAGATTGAGAAGGGAGTGAATGGGAATTTCACCTCACTAAATATGTATATTTTTCATTTTATTTTCCATTACATTATAAGTAACTAGTCTATTACACGACAAATAATTCCTGACTATAAAAAATACATATATTATATTATCCAGATATTTTTCGCAATCGTATATCTTTTTTTATTATTATTTTCTCTATTATCCCGATTTCTGTTTTTGGTTATACGTTTTAAATTATCCAATTTTTTTATCTTCATTTTTTGAATGTTTTTCCAATCCGAATTCTTCTACTATCTGGATTTCTCTAGTGATTGCCCGTCATAAATGACCAACTATAATTAAATGCAACTTTTAATGTTCTCCTGATAAAAAATTGTATTTGTTTTTAAATCTCCATTTTTAATCGGATTTTTTTTCTATCCGAATGTTCCAAGCCTCTAACAATTATTTTGGTTATGAAATTAAATCTCATCCTAAATATTAAAGCGTGACATGTTTGTTTCATCTATACATGTTAATTTAACCTACACTGTATATTGTTATCGTATACAGCATGACTCTTTATGTTAATTACTTACCTGCCTCACCTGTTGAAGCTATAAGTACATATATTGTTACTTATTAGTTAATGTTAGTCATTAGAGCTATAAGTACATATGTTGTGTTACTTATTAGTTAATGTTAGTCATTAGAAGCTATAAGTACATATTTATTACTTATTAGTTAATGTTAGTTATTTTGTATCTCGGGAAGTACAGCTTTTATTGTACTATTAAATTATAAATACTAAATACAAATTGATTGTTTATAGATACTTCGATAAAGAAATATTGGGGTCAGTTCCAAGTTATCGAACGGTTATTCATTTTCGATCATATAAAAAAAGTAATTAAAAAAGTAATTACTCAAGTACCATTTAGTTATATAAGACTAAGGAGGACTGTTATTCTACCGCAACCAATTAAAAGCTATCTTTTCATTGATAATTTAATAAATTATTGTCTGTTGCCTAAATATCATCTTCATTTGTTCTAATTTATCTCGTAGATTTACTTTGTATTTCTTCTGAATTGTAAATACTGTTAGGAAAGATTTTAAATGCTTATATTATATCCGAAAATTTCTTTTATGGAAATTATATTCCGGCTTGTCGAATTGTAGATATTTTTTACTCTACTTCCCTAAATATCCTTAAATACATCAAATTTTTATAGATGTTTCTAATTATTGTGCTCTTTTCATATTATATAATGCTATTTTTATAATATGTATTTCTTATTTGATTACATCTTCTCTTCATTTCCCTCTTTTTGACATTATACAGGCTAGTTACTGTAGAAGTCTTGTACTTTATCTGCTATTGTAACTCATTTCCTTTATTTCAAATAAATATACTGTATAAATCATCTATTGCCAACCTATACAAATACATTAATCGAATAGTCTAAAAAGAGAAATTTTGGAGCAGTTGGTAGCCTTGATCACAACTGTGCGTGTTTTAAAGCTATAGCTTCTAATGTGCAGAACTGTGGGGGAAATTAAATAATTAGTGACAATATCTCATTAGTAAATAAGTACTCGGTTAGTACACCAGGTACAGCTGCTCAGTGACTCCCTGGTTAGTACACCGGGTAACGCTGCTCAGAGACTCCCTGGTTAGTACACCGGGTACAACTGCTCAGTGACTCCCTGGTTAGTACACCGGGTACAGGTGCTCAGTGACTCCCTGGTAAGTACACCGGGTACAGGTGCTCAGTGACTCCCTGGTTAGTACACCGGGTAACGCTGCTCAGTGACTCCCTGGTTAGTACACCGAGTAACGCTGCTCAGTGACTCCCTGGTTAGTACACCGGGTACAGCTGCTCAGTGACTCCCTGGTTAGTACACCGGGTACAGCTGCTCAGTGACTCCCTGGTTAGTACACCGGGTACAGCTGCTCGGTGACTCCATGGGTAAAGCATAAGAGTCACTAAGATAAAGGTTGTATCTTTCACTTGAGCCCCTTTAATCACAATGTTAGACAGACCCTTTACTCTATTTATTCCTTTACATACACATTACTAGAAGCATAGTTAATACATGTGAATAGAATCTATCTTCTATACTAATAATACCCGTAGTGTGTTTATTTATTTTTGTACAGGGTGGCGGAAATGTAACTTTACACTTTTAAATGTTTATTGAACGATAACCGACTGAACTATCGATATCAAATATATATGAATTTATAGATAAAATATCAAAGATTTTTTACAGTATATATAGCTATATATAGAATAAAGATTTAAGATTTATTTTTTGAATGATGTCCTTCAGAAGTTCTCCGTTAGGGTACGGTTACTATGGATGCGCATTCGAGTGATTTTTCGCACTGACGATATCGTCAGAACTGATCGTCAGTGCGAGGTGGTTACACTGTAGGTACGCGATTTCTGATCGTCAGTATGTTTCAGCCCAATTAATATTAGGGTCTAATCTATGTTTATTTGATATATATAATGTTCGGGAGGAATTAAAAACCTACCTGTGTGCGACGCTAATTGATTATTTTTTTCAATGCACATAATTTTTGAAATACCTAAATAGAAAAATAAGGAAATTTTTTTATGAAAAAATGAATGAATATATGAACATATTCAATTTTATTTAAAAAAGAATTGTACACAGCAACAACCAATTCTAGCCTTTATATAATCAAATAAGTATATATATATATAATTAAATAATATCTGTATTATTCCTGATAGGTAGTATAAATAAAATATTTCCGAAACGCATGACTAAACAGTGACAGCAATCGAAAGTAAGAGAATTAAACACAAAAATTACCGAATCTGTCGCTAGTCGCATGAAAAAATCAAACTCATTTGAACGCTGAAGTTGTTCTGACGACTTCGTACGTATTCTGACGACCAAATCGCTGCCACTGTAACCACTCCCATTGGAGAGTATGAGTTTGATTTTCACCCGATTTCATCAGAAGTCGTCAGTGCGAAAAAATCGCTTGAATTCTCATCCATAGTAACCGTACCACAGTATTTTGCAAAACATTTTACGAAGTGTCCCTCGTTATTCATTTAATTTCTTCAATTATGTTGTGTTACAACTCTTGGAGATTTGTAGGCCTGTTTTTGTAAGCTTTCGATTTTGAAGATACACCCAAAGGAAGAAGTCCAGAGGGGTAAAATCAGGAGATCGAGCAGGCCATGAGATTTCACTGCAATGTGGAATTAAGCGACTTGAAAATGCTTCTCTTAATATTGCCATGGTTTCTCTGACGGGAGTTTTTTTTATCTGCTTCATACATATTGTAAAAATACTTCGAAATTTTGTCTATAAATTAATATATATTTGATATCTATAGTAGAATCGGTTTTCATGCAATAAATATTTAAAAGTGTTAAGTTACTTACTACCCTGTGTTTATTTATTTATTTGGTGTCCGCTTTTACACTACAGGTATTAAACATGAAGAATGTAACTATGATACGCACGGGAATATATTGACTTGATATTTAAATTCACCTGTTTTTATTCAATTTTTAAATGTATTTTATCTACAAAATAAATTAGACTATGCAGAAAATTTAATTTAAATTTAATTCATTAAAAGTAACCTAATAACGGGTAATAAATTGGTATTGATGATGACCCGTTATTTTTAACGGGAAAATACACTAGTACACACAGAGAAAGGATTAGTTGAATCAAATCATATTTGATTTGTTTTGACTAAATTTTATGGTTTATCTGTGCGCCTACCTACGTGGTGAGTTGCAGGTACTATTTAATATGAGTTAAATTGACGTTGGTTAAAACAACACATATGTGAGTTGATTATTTTTAATTCCCGATGGTCACAACAACTACCTGTGATAGTCAAAACTGCTCGTGATGGTTGAACCAATTATATGTAATGGTTAAAACAACTACAGAACAAGGTTACATCAACTACTTGTGTATGTTTCTCCAATCACTCCTATGTGTTATACCAACTACTCGTGTAGGTTATACCAACTACTCGTGTAGGTTATACCAACTGCTTGTGTAGGTTATACCAACTACTCGTGTAGGTTATACCAACTACTCGTGTAGGTTACATTAACTACTCGTATAGGTGATATCAACTACTCATGTAGGTAAAATCAACTACTCGGTTAGGTTATATCAACTACTCGTGTTGGTTATATCAACTAATCGTGTAGGTTACATCAACTACTCGTGTAGGTTATATCATCTTCTCGTGTTGGTTTATATCAACTACTTGTAAACTAAGTAAATGTATATCAACTATTATAGTGTAGGTTGAAATATCGGTCCGGTTAGCAGTAGTCAGACTTTTTACGACTTTTTCAGTCCCTATATTTACTCTATTAAATTATAATCTCGAGTTAGGTCCCGGTATCAATTAGATTAGACTATTTATTTTCTAGGACCAAATCTAACATGTTCACATTTATTTTCTACTTTTGCTTCTGTGATATGCATACTATTTTAATTTAAAAAAATAATTGATCACCTAGACCTATCCTTGCTTTTTGAAATGTTTTCGATCCGATGAATTGATATATGGTTATCAGTTGTAAATTAATAGATTAGATTGAATAAGTAATCTCATCAGGTCAGTTTATAAATAAGTAGTTAGATGACATAAATAACTTTACGTAATTAATTAATCAGGCTAGATTACAAAAGTTGATAAATCTTTGATATGCTGCAATTGTACTATAACTTAATGAATAATAAATTAATGATAAAGCCTTTATCTTCTAAACCATATTTTAGTGCAATTCATCTTACTCATAGGCACTGATATTGAAATATGCTAATAGAATTACCAAGGTCAAATTGAAAACGAAATATAAACATTTAAGTTTTAGATTTATTATTTAGAAGTACAATTTGAATTCTCGTCACTTTCTTCCACGACTGTAGGTTGCCAATTTCTGAAATAAGGGATTCGTATATTAATATATATTGAATAGAAATTCACAGTATCGTTCATATACAATAACATCACCTACTCTTTTTCCTTTTGTGATGAGATAGCGACAGCTTCGATATTCTTTTCATGTCTGGAATCCCTAAAAGCATATGAAAAAGGAAGAGCTAATCATATTGCAAATACATATTTAAAAATCATATAATATTTTCAAATACTTACTTTGACCTAGCATAATTGTTCCTGAACCATTCAAAGGAATTGAAGAGGACTCCGATAGTTGATGACGTTGATCTACTTCATCAAGATCTGAAAGTAGATTCATAAAATATAGAAAACCATATATTAATAAAGAAATGAAAAGAATTATTAACTGAGAATTCTTTCATATAGGTAAATTATTTATATAAAATGTTAAACTAATTATAAATCTTCAGATGCAGTATAAATTTAGCTCTAATAAATGCAATGGATTTTTCTAGCTAATCCTCATAATTTTGTTCATTATACACTCATAATGTAGACTTTAATTAAATACCAAGAAAGTATAATATATCAAAAGGCTCACCTCTGGTTGGAGTGTTTTCACCCTGCTAAATCCCTGGACGGTGTTCTTCTCCGACTATCTCCCTGGATGGAGTTCTCCCAATCATAGAAAACTAGGGTCAAGTAGGTAAATTGCGGCACTTTAACTAACTGCGGTCTCTTATCTCAGAAACATTAATAACCAGCATGACTTCAAGGCACTCGTGAAATGAATAGAACCTATCATAAATTGAGCTTAAATTATGATGTTCAACAATTCAGTATATAGCTAAACTAATTTCAGAATGATTTTGAGACTCTCTTAATAGGGTCACAATTAGAAATTAAAGAACCGAATTTGGCTGTGTAACCCTACCTATAAGTACACCAACTAGTTTTAAAATATATAAATTATCAGACCACTTTACTCAAGATACTAGGATAAGTTCCGAAATATCGGACGGCTCCACATTTTCGGTCGCGTAAGAAAAACTATGTTAAATTAACTTTTATTTTAATTAGCTATTAGGTAGCTATATACTATATTTCATACGTGACCGAAAATTTGAAATCGCCTGATAATTTGGAACTTACCCTATTCTGAGGACAGCGCAGTAACTGCCTATTATAACATATAATAATAATATAGGAAAATTAGTTTGGATATCAGTTTACAAACTGGAAGGCAGTAATCAAAATTTATTATTATAAAAGTTATATACTGATAATCAGCTCTTCAAATAACTACCTATATAAAGCCACCAAACTATCAATCACCAATATTTTAGAATATTTAGGCAGACATTTATCAATTTATTAATGGAATTAATTAATAATTAATAATCGATCGGCAGCGATAATACTATTTAATGCATATAACGCTATTGTTTGCACTTGAACTAAAATGGTATTGAGGAGCGTTCACATTCAACACGTAACACACTTGAAACAAGATTTGAACTGAAAAGTGTCAACCGATTAATTGGCTTTGAGGAAAGCATAAGTTGCCACTTACTCATTTGATTGAACTCACACCTAAACTTAAAAAAAAGTAGCACTAACTCTCATAGTAAGTTAATTTATACACCAGATAAATAAGATTAACAGTCTTTGTGGGTTACATTATTACACTATGTCATAGTTGTTTTAACTCTTACCTAAACTTACAAAAAAGTAGCGCCAACTCTCATAGTAAGTTAATTCATTCCCTGCAGAATACACTGGATTAACAGTCTTTGTGGGTTACTATAACACAATATGTCATAGTTGATTTAACTCGCACCTAAACTTAAAAAAGTAGCGTCAACTCTCATAGTAAGTTAATTCATACACCAGATACATTGAATTGACAATCTTTGTGAGTTACTTCAACATACTATGTCATAGTTGTTTTAACATATGTTCAAACTCCCAAAATGTAACTCCAACTCTCATAGTAAGTTGATTCAATCCATAAAATGATTTGAATTAACTATGTTTGGTGACACACACGTCATAGTTGTTTTGACACACATGAAAACATGAATATAGTCAAACCAACTCACGTAATAAATTGATTTAAAGCATAAATTGTTGACCCATTAAATATGAGTAAACTTTTTTCTCTGTGTACTTTAACAAGAGCCACGTCCGTCTGTCTGTCCGTCACAAAATGGGTTAAACAGACATTCTACCAACAGCGCCTCGTAAAGTTGGTGGAAAATAAAATAAATCAAAGAAACACAAATTAAAAGGAAAAACTAATAATTTGCGACAGTATCATTGATACGGTCACACTAAAGGGCCGTACACACGTAGGGTTTTTAAGTCTTTCCACCGGACTTTTTTCTCCGCTTTTCCACCAGACTTTTGATTCAAAAGTCAATAGCGTCCACACGTGGATTGACTTTTTAATCTCGTGGATTTACATGTCGTGCAATTAACTACTCATATCAGCGACATAAGCCCTCCTCTATTTTTTTAAACTAGGTAACTAACCTAGGTAGTTAGTAACTGTTAATTACCTAGGATAGTTAAAATTACTAATTACCTGGGTTAGTTATTTACTAATTATATAGGTTAGTTACTTTTACCTAGATTAATTAATTATTAGAGAACTACCTACCTAGATTACTAAGATTATTTAGTTACTAATTAACTTAGGTAGTTTGATAATTTTTATGAAGTTTATTACAATATTTAGTAATAAACTAACCGAGATTATTCTCGCTTCATTTGATATAATGATTAACCTAATCCACTCAACAAAAGTAATTTAGCTATTATATAAAGTTTAGGTAAAAGTATTAATACGTATAGGTACTAGGTACAATATGTATTGCGTTATAATAAATAAAATAAAGGTATTAGCTAATAGGTAATATGTTGAAATAAATAAAATAAAATAAAGATAGTAATATTTATTTTACTAAAATATACTACACTAAAAAAAAGTTTATAGAAACATTACTAGGTATTATCAATTTTACTGGCAGTCTTTTATAAAAAGGAAAATATGAGAATTCTTTACCTCAAGGTAAAGAAATGAATGGAGCAAAGATTGGTTAAAAATGAACACCAATCGTGTTATTACAATATATATTTTATGAGTTGACAGTAGCTATACGAAGATTTCCAAAATTGCACCTCTTGATTGGGGGAAAATAATAGAACATGTAGGTTGTTGAAAAGTCTCGGACTTTCGGTGCAAAATTTAAGTTTCGTGGAAAAAGTGGGAGGAGCTTAGCAAAAAGTCCGGTGGAAAGACTGAAAAAACCCTGCGTGTGTACGGCCCTTAATATCAATAATTCAAAAAACACAGTTCTGACTTTTGAGAACAAAAAAATAATTTAGTTAGATACGTATATGCATTTATATATTGTATGCATTTAATTATATTACTAAATCCATTTTATCAATTGATTTATTAATGATTGAGCCACAGGTAACACTACTTACGGCAATAGTAAATATTTTAACAACAATCAGAGTCTGGGTAGAGCTGCAATTACTGTACTAGTTTTTATGTTTTCCATCACTTCCTGATGCTTAGGATGCTTCTGACTCAGTGAGAGCGGGTCATCTTGACCCTTAGAGTACAAAGCCTAGTCAAGGTGACCACCTTACCCTTGAACTCAATCTCAATGAAACGTAATGGAACTTAGAACTATTTAACTCAATTGAACGTAACTTGGAACATTTATATAAAAAATGTTATAAAAATATTTATATATATACTAGATTTTAACTTTTATTTTAATTCGTATCAATGACACCTGCAGGTATCATGGATACGAATTATAATAATAGATGTGTAAAACAAATATTTTATAATTTCTTTCTGTTCATAAGGTCGAAATGGTGGCTCTGTCCGGTAACTTGGAACTTACCCCGATCTACCTATAGTGAAGGCTTAATTATTTATTCTTATTTTAACTCCATAGTTATTATTATTATTATTAACTGAATGCATGAATGGGTATATATATATATTATATATATATATATTATATAAAAGAAAGTACAATGTATTACTTACCAGGTAACAATGTAACTTGGAACAACATCGCTACAATATTGGGACAGTATAGAGATCTATATTAATTTCCTTTAATTCACACTCTAAGTTCTTTGTGTGAAACAATGATAGCCAATGCAAAGCAGTAGCGCCAACTTAACTGTTTTTGAACAATGATAGCCAATGCAAAACAGTAGCGCCAACTTAAGTGTTTTTAAACAATGATAGCCAATGCAAAGCAGTAGCGCCAACTTAACTGTTTTTGAACAATGATAGCCAATGCAAAACAGTAGCGCCAACTTAAGTGTTTTTAAACAATGATAGCCAATGCAAAGCAGTAGCGCCAACTTAACTGTTTTTAAACAATGATAGCCAATGCAAAGCAGTAGCGCCAACTTAACTGTTTTTGAACAATGATAGCCAATGCAAAACAGTAGCGCCAACTTAAGTGTTTTTAAACAATGATAGCCAATGCAAAGCAGTAGCGCCAACTTAACTGTTTTTGAACAATGATAGCCAATGCAAAACAGTAGCGCCAACTTAAGTGTTTTTAAACAATGATAGCCAATGCAAAGCAGTAGCGCCAACTTAACTGTTTTTAAACAATGATAGCCAATGCAAAGCAGTAGCGCCAACTTAACTGTTTTTAAACAATGATAGCCAATGCAAAGCAGTAGCGCCAACTTAAGTGTTTTTAAACTCTCCCTATTTTTAATAAAGTCTTTGAAAAAATTTTATACTCTAGGATAAATGATTTTATTACCACAGATAGAATTTTAACTGATCATCAGTATGGTTTTAGATTAGGAAAATCTACCAACTTAGCTATTTTATAATTTTTATCATATGTTTTTAATTCGATTCAAGAAAACTCGTTTTGTATTGCTTTATTTTTAGATCTTAAGAAAGCCTTTGACACCGTGGATAAAGATCTCCTTCTGAGAAAACTTGATCACTACGGTGTCAGGGGTAATTTTAATTCTCTTTTAGGTAGTTACCTTAGCAATAGACGGCAACGTGTACATTATAAAAATTTTATCTCTGATTTTAAACCACTAGTTACCGGTCTTTTTCAAGGTTCAAATTTGAGCCCCTTGCTTTTTAATATTTTTATAAATGATCTGTGTAGCCTTGCTGAGAGTTGTAATTTTAATTGTACTATGGTTGCAGATGATTCAGTTTTTTATATTCGGGACACAAATTTTTTGAATATTTTTAGTAGACTGCAAGATTTTATTGACAAACTTTCAGAATGGCTGAATTTTAACAAATTAACCCCCAATGTTTTTAAAACGAAAGCTATGATTTTTAATGCACGAACGATTAAAGTGTTCCCTCCCACCTATTTTAATAATGTTCAACTAGAATATGTAAATAGTTTTAAATACCTAGGCCTTTTAATCGACAATAAACTATCTTTTAAACCGCATATTGACATAATAACTAGGAAACTCAGCCAAGTAAAAGGTGTTATATATTCAACCAAACCCTATTTTAATAGAAAGTCACTAATTTTAATCTACTATTCATTAGCTTATTCTATTTTTACACAGTCTATCATTTTTTATGGCAAAACTTTTAACGTCCATTTAAGTCGCATCAGAATTTTATTAAATGATATATTAAGAATTATTTTAAATGTAAAAAGAGATGAAAATTTTACTCCTTTAATGCCAACAAACACAATGTATTTTAAACTTAGGATTCTTAAATTTGATGATGTATGTGATTATTTTTTATTAGCGTTTTTAAGGAAAGCACTTTTTTATGAACCAGATCTTTTAGAACAATATTTTATTAATTTTATCCCTTCCCATAACCATCACACAAGGGGCACAAATTTGAACCTTCCTCCTATTAGATTAGAAAGTCAAAGAAATTTTACTATTTTTAGATCAATAGAAGCTTTTAATAAATTACCAGAATTTTTAAGACAGCAAATGTCAAACTATGTTTTTAAAAAGAAATATAAAGATTACTGTTTTAACCAATATAGAGAAATTTTAATACCGGTAACTTAGGTAGGTTTTTAATATTTCTTGTATACTATTTTTTAATTTATAGATTCTATAAGCTTTAAGACTTTTTTAGAATCAACTGTAGGTATAGCCAATGCAAAGCAGTAGCGCCAACTTAACTGTTTTTAAACAATGATAGCCAATGCAAAGCAGTAGCGCCAACTTAACTGTTTTTAAACAATGATAGCCAATGCAAAGCAGTAGCGCCAACTTAACTTGTTTTTTCTACCAAAGTTGATTATTTTTATGTAGATTTAGAAGAACGTCATAGTACTCATAAATTAAGTTATTGTTAACATTAGTCCTATAACAATCTGACAAAAATATTCCTGTTGCCTGTTCTATGTTCCATATCTATTGCATTGTTTTAAATATCCTCTCATTTTGTTCCATGAAATATACCTCACAATCATGCTATACTAAACACATTGGGTCTAGGACATTTCGTCTACGGACAACTCGTCTACGGACATTTCATCCACGGACAACTCGTCTACGGACATTTCGTCCACGGATAACTCGTCCACGGACAACTCGTCCACGGACAACTCATCCACGGACATTTCGTCCACTGACAATTCGTCCACGGACATTTCGTCCACGGACAATTCGTCCACTGACAATTCGTCCACGAATTGCTTTATTTAGTATTTTAAAGTGTATATGAGATATATTTCATATTATTTTCACTATTATATATATAACCATTATAAATACATAATATTATTATACTGATTTATGCCGAAACATTTTATATGAACTCACAAAAAATGTTTTCCTATCGATTATAAAATGAGATTTGCTAAACAGGTTGACTTATTTATGTTATTTTCCTCCTGTAACATTTTGCATTAATTAATGAGTTATGAGTATACAAAATATGGAACTGAAATAACAGGGTGCTAATATTGATGTTTATGGTACTTATTGTGAATATACACCGCCAAAGTTGTAGTTATTATGAATATAGAAAAAATGTATCTGTTTTCTACGTTTACATGTTTATGTACTGTAATAACACCGAGACATGCCTCGCTATTATTACAGATTTTGTAAAACCGAGCATAATAAAAGTGAGGCCTGCTTGTATGTCATTAAAAAGTATTCAGTTTTATTCTTTTATTGAAGGTGGCCAGCAGGAGCAGGAGAATATTGCAATAAGAATTAAGGCAAGGATCATGAATTTCTAATTACCATCAAATAAGAATGTTTTCTATTTTTATATTGCAGAATGTATAAAGATAATATATCATTATATAATACACAATTATAATTATAATAAAAAATAATTTATAAAAAAATTATTATGTACTTTTGGTAAATAAATGCTAATAAAATAAATAAATGCTATAATAAAGTAAATAAATAAATGCTAATTAATTAAAGTAAATTATAATCCGATTTAAGTAAATAAAGTTAATGATTCTTAATAAATGAATATTAATAGATTAAAATAAAGACAAAGAAATCTTAATGAAGTAAAGTAAAATTTAAAAAATTAATAATATAAAGTAAATAAATTTTGTAAATGTTAATACAGTAAATAAATTAACTAAATATTAAATAAGTATATAAATTAACTAAATATTAAATAAGTAAATAATGGTAATAACAAGTTAGGCGAAGGTCCTTAAATCAGTTCCTTATTTTTTCCGGTATAACAAGCTCTCTAGGTCGTCACCATAGCGACGTAGAGAACTGAGTACATAGAAGCTATACTACATAGGAGTTCTACTCTACAGGCCAGTACCTCAGTCTTCATTTGCATTGTACGGATGAAAACTAATATCTTTGGTTGTAGAATTGGAGCGGTTGGTCTCATCTATTTATCTATACTATAATAAGAGCCACGTCTGTCTGTCCGTGTGTCACAAAATGGGTCAAACAGTCATTCTTTCAACAGCGCTTCATAAAGTTGGTGTAAATAAGAGAAATCAAAGAAACAGTAATAGAAAAGAAAAACTAATAATTTGCTGCAGTATCATTACTACGGGGGTCACACGAAAATTATTAATTGGAAATATAAGAGTTTGGATTCTTTTTAGTGGTGTTCTAATGAGGAAATTAATAAATAAATTAACTAAGAGGGTTTAAATACTTGTTGGTATGTAGGATACATTTTTGGTAAATTATTTTTAACAGTAGTTTTAGAGAAATGAAGAATAACAGCATATATTGTTCTTTTCCAAAATGTGGTGGTTATTTTACCATTTGAAAAAATTGATTAATCGAAAAGAAAAGAAAATTTTCTACACTGTAGAAAAAGAAAATTAAAATATGTTGATATAAAGCGGAGATATGAACAATTAAAAAGTCGGGACATTTTTGTGGGTCACCCTGTATAGATACTTACTGTGTATTAAACATACAGAATACACAGTGTAATACACATAAAGTGTATCAATGAAGATGTGTGTTCAGTACATATACTTCTATGCTATATAATTATTGTAATTTTAATGTTACATGTTATCAAATTAATTGAACAAATTTCAAATATAAACAATAACGTTAATCATATATGAATAAATATTATATAATAATAAATATTTTACAATTTAATCATGAACATTCTCTGCATTTTTTCCTGTTTTAAATCATCAAACTTTACAAATATTTTCATTTATTTTCTCACGGGTCACAAGTACCTAATATAGGCACTGGAAATAACTGACAAATGGGATAAACTTCAATGTAATTTGGATGTTCAAGGTATTTTAAATATATTCATCTATATCTATTTACTTATGTATTATATAAACAAAAAATGTTATCTATATTATAGGATAAATAACGAGTTAGCGAATTGTTATACATTTTCAGTAATAATATTATAACAAAATAAAAAATTCATTGCAAAGATACAGAAAAATAATAAAAAAACAATAGAAAGGATGACAATAATGTGAGTGAGACTAATTACTAGGGTTGTGACAATATGCTTTTTAAATCATGGATCTAAACCCACTGTCCTCTGGGTGGACATTAGAAAAACATCGAATAATGTTTTTATTTGTTCCGTATAATCATAATCTAGCTATAGGAAGCGTAGAAATAAATGTAGGCTGTGCCACACACTGATTTGAACAACTTAAAGTTTTTCCAAAATGATATTTGACTTAAAAAACAATAGAAAAATTATTTTTGTTAAACATATTCTTTATTAAAAAGGTTATCTATCTAATATTGATATATCTAAATGAAATGGTATCGAATGCTATATACCGCTGATGTAGAACCATTCAATACTCTTTGCTTCTCTCCGTCTGTAATGGTTACAGGATCTATGATTTTTAAAGCATATTGTCACAAACCTAATAATCACTCACTCACTCTCACTCACTTACTCATTCACTCACTCACTCACTTACTCTCACTCACTCACTGTCACTCACTCACTCACTCTCACTCACTCTCTCGCTCACTCTCACTCACTTACTCATTCACTCACTCACTCACTTTCACTCTCACTCACTCTCTCTCACTTACTCACTCACTCTCACTCACTCACTCATCCTCACTTACTCTCACTCACTCACTCATCCTCACTTACTTACTCACTCTCACTCACTTACTCACTCGCACGAGTTCTCATGTCATATAACTCTGTCATAACTCTGTCACATTTCTCACACTATTTTCATTCTTTGCCAGTATTACCTCAATAATACGTTGCAACAAAGTCCATTGTGCCTAACTAGAGTATTGCCCGTGAAAAATGTCTATTATTTCACGGTGTACATTCGCCTAACTAACGAAAAATGGAAAAAAGAGTAATAAGAAATATAACGCGGAAAATTATGGAAATTAATTATTTTAATACAAAATTTCAGAGGACTGTTGAAATATACACTATACAGGATTTCATTATAGAAGAGTTCTACTGAATTATCCAAATTTGTTAGAGTGTTTCTAAAATGTTCATCTGTTTCAGATTTGTCATCCAGTTACAACTCTACCGAAGTTAGCACTCCTGAGGGTGGTGATGTGGGTGGTGACCACAGGCGCAGCAAACGCTCTGTGATGCACCTCTACAACATGATCTCCTGTGCCACCCGGTGCAACCCTTTGGACTACAAGGGGTATGGGTGCTACTGTGGCTTCCTGGGGGACGGGCCTGTTGTGGATGGGATAGACAAGTAGGTAGAGAGGAAAGAAATGTAACACTCTCAGAGTACTGGAAAATAACGTCACTTTCCACTTCTATAACCATAGATGGAGACTTATATTTTAAATACATGAGTAAATCAAATACAAACACCCAAATTACACAAGCTTGTAAACCATGACAAAATATAAAATAGAACAAAAATATTATATACCATCAAAAGTTATAGATCTTATTATTTTATATGAACCAAATAATTGGTTTACCACAAATTAGGAAACATTGATTTTCTTCACTAATATATATTTATTTATTTATCATAGGTATAGATAGCTATCTCTAATAACTAGTATGTTATATGTAGACAGGTAGGAATAGGTACCATTTAAATAAATTATGACATTATAAATATACATACATAGATATATATATATGAACCTTAGTATCTAAATATGGAGATCGTATCGGCCTTCTAAGGGGACGAACTGTGACCAGTAACAAAACTTTATAACTTTTTTATTCAAAAATTAAAATTGTTTTCACCATTAAAGTTTATGATATCAAAATTTAATATGCATGGTTAATTCACAAATCCTATTATCTTTGCTTTAGTGGAAACCCCCTATTCTTTCTTTTCTTTTTACCATGTAGTTCACATGTTTTCTACATTGGTGTTATGCTTTTCAGATGCTGCAGAACACACGATTGGTGCTACGAAGAAGCCTATTCCTGCTCAGGGGTGCAATGGTACCTAGCTCCTTACAACTGGAAGTGTAATGGTGGAAACCCTTATTGTTGTGAGTTTGGAATGAATAGTTTGTTATAGAGTTTTTAGTTAGCTTATAATGATATCAAATATCAATGCTCCTTATAAATCTTATCTCTAATTAAAAAAGAACCCTAGCTGGGGCTCCATCAAGAATGATGGATAGTAAGATTATGAATTTCATTGTGTTTATTGATTTCACTACAATATAGTTAATTTCACCATTCTTACTCTATTATGTCATTATTAAAATATTATAATTCATACCTCCAGTATTCATAATAAATATATATTAAATTAAGATGATAGAATCTCTTACCTGTAATGTCTCCTTGCAGTGAACTCCTCCCCCTTATTCTACGGCCCCAAGTCATGCGGACAGCAACTGTGCGAGTGTGACAGAGCTTTTGCAGAGTGTCTGAAGTACCAACCCTGTCCTGGCCCCAAAGCAATCTGCAAAGCAAACCCTTGGAGGTATGGACAGAATCTGGTCACTGGAGCACTTAAACCTTATAGCAAGGCTCCTCGTCGAAGATCGAGGGGCTTCTATAGACGCACCAGGGGTCGTTATGGACCCCCCACGGGTTACTACCCACGCACTGAAGTCCCTTACGACACCCTGATCTCTTCAGACTACTCGCACTTCTTCTGATTCTCATTTGCCTGTGATGGAATGCAAACCACCCTTAATATTACTCACCATTTCCTCTTTACTTCACCAATTGAATGCCCTAGCCTTAGTAATGCATGGACAATTTGTCCACCATCATTTTATAATATTAACCATATACATATACCTACATTGTTTGGACACATTCTATAAGTTATGCATCTTAATAAAATGAAACCGTTGATAAATTAGGGTTAAATGGATAAATAGTCAGTTGTACCGCCTAGATGGCGTTGCTACAGATTTGGTATTATGAACACAAAAGTGACAAAAGCACAAACGGAGATTGACGTTTTCACCGCTAAATGGCGTAATTATATAATGAATAAGGCTTTGCAAATTAATTTGTTCAATAATATTCTATTGTTGTTATTCCGAATAAGTTTATTGACATTTATAAAAAGCTGCCTAAGTTGAGCTGAGTTGAGTTATTTCAGTTCTCTTTTAATGAATTCTTTTAGAGAATGGCTATTGTTGCCACAATGAGTCTGTAATGAAATAGTTCCTATAGGATATCTTTTTGTTTCTGTGACTTGGAGACTGCATTGTCCTTCCATTTGAAGATCGATGGCTTTTCTTCATTGTTTCCAGATCTTTTTGTTTTCAATTCTCACATTGCCTTTAGTCTCAAAACTATTTTAATTATTGAAAATCGTGTGCAAAGTTGTAAATAATTAGGTACCACATCTAGGTATTGAATATCCCTGCATGTAAATAGCTACTTATTATTTATTCTTTCTTTCTTACTATTTATTCAAATGCTAATGATGCTTGTTTGTTTTGTGATAATAGAGTTAGAACTACAATGACACTATTTTGCATGGTATGTTATTTTTTAAGTATTTTAACAGTTAGGTGTTAGTTTGCTAATATAGGAAAATAATGTTTAGGTACGGCAAAATTAACGAATTTTTGTTCAAATTACTGTTTTTGCATGAGCTTTTATAACACTAAATGGTAGTATCTATAATCCTCATCTAACATCAACTTAACCTACAGGAAAATGAGTCTAATGAATATGATGAAAGAAAAAGCATCACTTGTTATGAAGTCACTCTTCTAAAGTTCTAAAAAGTGTCAGCTGCGCCACCTGTGAGTGACTTCTATAAAGTGAGAGCTGCGCCACCTGTGAGTGACTCTTCTAAAGAGTGACTGCAGCGCCACCTGTGAGTGACATTTCTAAAGAGTGACAGCAGCGCCACCTGTGAGTGACTCTTCTAAAGAGTGACTACAGCACCACCTGTGAGTGACTCTTCTAAAGAGTGACATCAGCGCCACCTGTGAGTGACTCTTCTAAAGAGTGACATCAGCGCCACCTGTGAGTGAATCTTCTAAAAAGTGACAGCAGATCGCCACCTGTGAATGACTCTTCTAAAGAGTGACTGCAGCGCCACCTGTGAGTGACTCTTCTAAAGAGTGATAACAGCGCCACCTGTGAGTGACTCTTCTAAAGAGTGACTACAGCGCCACCTGTGAGTGACTCTTCTAAAGAGTGACTGCAGCGCCACCTGTGAGTGACTCTTCTAAAGAGTGATAACAGCGCCACCTGTGAGTGACTCTTCTAAAGAGTGACTACAGGCTACAGCGCCACATGTGAGTGACTCTTCTGAAGAGTGACAGCAGATCGCCACCTGTGAATGACTCTTCTAAAGAGTGACATCAGCGCCACCTGTGAGTGACTCTTCTAAAGAGTGACAGCAACGCCACCTGTGAGTGACTCTTCTAAAGAGTGACTACAGCGCCACCTGTGAGTGACTCTTCTAAAGAGTGACTGCAGCGCCACCTGTGAGTGACTCTTCTAAAGAGTGACTACAGCGCCACCTGTGAGTGACTCTTCTAAAGAGTGACTGCAGCACCACCTGTGAGTGACTCTTCTAAAGAGTGACTGCAGCGCCACCTGTGAGTGACTCTTCTAAAGAGTGACTGCCTCTTCTTCTTCCTACCTCAGCAACTTTTACGTTTTCTTTTCAAATTTAATACAGATACTAAGGTTAATAATATTATTCCACTTAAAAAGATATTTTACTCCGATTACTAGTCAGTATATTCATATAATGAATAGATGAAGTATTTTAGTGCTTTGTAATTGATATGCATGTAGCCACTATGTTAGGTATAAATTATCTTCGATTTGTCTTAGGTTTAGCTGCGTTCACGCTAGAAATATATTTAACTACCTAGCTTAAAAGTTTATGAACACTGTTAGATTAGAAGAGTTACTAAATCTCCATTAAGTATTTAATTCACTCACTTCATGTATTTAAATAATACTCTGTAGAATAAGAATATATTCATATACTCAATGTTCAAAAGTCATAGCTGTTTATTTCATCAGTCATAGTTTATCAGCATTTATAATTTATCTACTAGTACCTACCTACCTAATTAGTGATATGAAATGTGAAATATTAATTATATTATGAAATAATTCTATTTTATCATTCCGAGTATATTGATAAAATGTTATTAACTATATAAAGTGATATTATGGTAATTTTACTAATTTACAACGTACACTTTTAGAGTCCACAGATTTAACTTACATTATTATTGATTCATTAATTGAATAATGACAATAATCATTCAGTTTTTAAAATATTAAACAATTAGGTAGGTTTAAAACTTTAACTAACTTATCTAAAATTGATATTAAAATCTTGTACCTAATGTTGGTATGTAAATACATATCATATCAAGTCATAGTACATATCATATAATATATTGTACATATCATATAATATATTGTACATATCATATAATATGCTGTACATATTATAGATTTAGTGTGACGTAATTCAAGACCTAACTTCCCGACTGTTCATCCAAATATAACCCATTATTTTACTATACAGGATAGCCTACGAAAAAGTGTACCTAACTTTAAATTTGCATATTTCAATAACTATTGAAGGTAAAGTTTTATTTCAAATATCCTTCTGTTTGTTGAACCCTTCTCCATCCACAGATAAATTTTCATTAATTTCTATTCTATTTTGTGAATATAAAAACAATTTAATTGATGGGTGGTGCAAATGGTCAGAAAACGGACAATGAAGTAAGTTCAAACATTAAAAATATCTTTAGTACACCAAATCCCTATCAATAAAAACAGATTTATTTCTAGGTTTTAAGAATATTCATATAACGGTTTCTTTTATAAAATATTGACAATCTGGAGAAAAGTGTTTAAGTGCAAAAATTAAGGTACAAGTTTAAATTTGATGAACAAAATTGATTTTTGTCTTCAGATTGCACTGTCTTTTGCGACCTGAACGACCCTAGCTTGTTAAAATGTAAAATTGTGCCTCCATTTTTGTACTTTAATAATTTTCTCCAGATTGTTAATATTTTATAAAAATAATAGTTATGTGAATATTCTTAAAACCTAGATATAAATTTGTTTATATTAATGGGGATTTTGTCTACTAACGATATTTTTAATGTTGAACTTACTACATTGTCCGTTTCCTGACCATTTGCACCACTCATCAATTAAGTCGTTGTTATATTCACAAAAATAAATAAAAATTCATGAAAATTCCACATGTGGATGGAGAAGGGTTCAACTAACAAAATGATACTTGAAAGAAAACTTTATCTTCAACAGTTGTTGAAATATACGAATTTAAAGTTGGTTACACTTTTTTGTATGTCACCCTGTATATTGAACTGTATGCTTCAGATGCTATAAAATGTACTAAAATTCACACAGCATCCATTCTACGCAAATCTGTGGGCACAGAGTGTGTGTCGTCACAGTACTCGGAAAGTGGGAATTGACACAAGTTACACCTATTTCCAGAGTACTAAACAGTAGCCTCTAACTTCCTCTGTTTCTATTCATTGTTTGTTAATATTTCAGTTGTGCCATAAAAGAATTAATCGTTATTAGTAATGGTGGGCCATAGAAGATTAAGAGGGGGATGTTATGGTGGGGCCATAGAAGATTAGGAGGGAAAGTTATGGTGGGGCCATAGAAGATTTAGGGGGGGTAGGTGTTATGGTGGGGCCATAGTAGACTAGGAGGGAAAGTATTGGTGGGGCCATTGAAGATTGAGGGGGAAGTTATGGTGGGGCCATAGAAGATTAGGAGGGAAAGTTATGGTGGGGCCATAGAAGATTGAGGGGGAAGTTATGGTGAGACCATAGAAGATTAAAAGGGGGAAGTAATGGTGGGGCCATAGAAGATTAGGAGGGAAAGTTATGGTGGGGCCATAGAAGATAAAAATATCACACAATATGTATATTATTTTTCTAGATTTGAATACATAGGCAAAAGTTTTCAAAATTTACATAATCTTTACTAAGAACATTTTCTACATACAGTATTTTGTTTATTGTTATTAAGTGTGTGCTGTGGTGATACATTAATTATTTTAACATTCCGTATATATCATTATAATCCAATGTGAAATTCAACCCAAATTAAGTGGAGTATAATTATTAAATTTGTGTTGAAGATTTATTAATGTATTAATTGATTTATCGAACAGTTCCACCTTTTAGATAATATAATAAAATATATAGCTAATATTTAAAATGCGAATTAAATAAAAAAAATTCAAATATCTAAAATGTGGAACTGTCCGATAATTCGTAACTTACCCTATTTATCAGAGTATATAAATTACTATAACTGGGCATTATTTGCAATATATTATTATATGTATATTATATATACTTTTATATTTGTAATTATGTCTCGAGGTTTGAAAGACAAGTAATGGGATGGAACTAACAGTTTCTTTTGAATTTAAATGTCTAAATAATTATTTTATACACCATTTACCAAGGATGAAAATATATGGTATAATAGGAATTATCCATCTTTTTTGTACCTAGAAGTGAATTTTGGATACAAAAATGATATTTTTTACATTTAATTTCATCGATTTATCATTTTTTTATCAATTCATGATAGGTATGTACATAAAATACTGAAACAATATTCATAGATTAGTTTACCATAGGTGTTCGGTCATAAAAGAATATATGTTAATATCCATGGGAAGTTAATGTTTCGTTTATATATTGTTTATGTAAGTATTTCAAACAGTGAAGTCTGCAAGTTTGGAATATTGGTGTACCTACCTACCTAAGTGTTTTTATTTTGTAGCTTTAGTTAGAGAAGACAAGTTAGAAATATTTGCTTTGTTTCAATTTATTTTTTCATGTTAAGTAGTTACATTGAATGCTCATGTATTAGAATAATAAAGAATTTATATAATATACTCATTCTTTTCATTAACAAACTGTGGTCGCAATCTGTGTGCATGCCAATAGTACCTATGCCGTTTTTACTACGGGAGTGTCACAGTTGACAGTACCTACCTACTCGGAAAGTGAGAGTTACCACAGATAATGTCCCAATCTGATCTTTAGAATTTGTGGCTGACCCATCTTGACACATGTTAAGCTCACTTTTCTAGTACTGTAGGTGTCAAAAAATCTTCCATCATATCGTTAGAATTTTACTGACAGAAGATCTGGGCGAGTTAGTGGTACACTGCCCACCAAAACTTTAAAGCCACTTCTAAAAATTTTTTTTAAATGACAGGGAAACACCAAGTTTCAATAATATGTATTACTTTCACTGAAAAACATACTAATTCTAATATTATGAAACTAATTCACAGTCTGTAAAACAAAAATAAAATATTTTTCAAAAATAATTGGGAATATTATTTGATAGAAATAATATTTGTTTGCAAATACATGTTCAAAACTTTAAAGCCATGATAAATTTCTGTCAATTTATCATAAATAAATATTAAAAGCAAATATAATTAACAAAGAACAACAATATACAACAGGTTTAGTAATGTATAACTCCACCATTTTTGTTTCACTTCAAAAATGCGGTTTTTCATGCTTGAAATCAACTTTTTCAGATAATCATCATCAAGTTTGTCCCATGCACCCAGAATAGCCTTCTTCAGATCATTTACAGTATTGTACTGGTTGCCTTCTTTATAAATTTCATTCGAAAGCCATCCCCAGACATTTTTGTTTGGGTTAAGATCCGGACTTCTGGGTGGCCAGCGTATAAGATCTCAATCCCACTTGCCTCAAAATATTCCATTGAGCTCTTGGCGGTGGAATTTTTGCACCATCTTTCTGGAAAATGAATTTAATTTTCCTTGACATAACTGGTTACCTTCTTCTAAAAGACAAGGCTTGTCAAGCAATTCAATGTACCAATTTGCATCTTATTGCCCGTTCATGACTTGAAGCTCCTTTTTCCCTGTCGCTGAAACTGCACCCCACACCATAACGCCTCCTACAGCATTATGCCTTCGGGAATATACACTTTTTGTGATATTTCTGTCTGCCCAGAAGTATTTGTAGGCAACAAGGCCAACCAGGTTGAATCTTTCCTCTTCACTGAACAATACATTTTTTTCATTCATTGTCCCAGGTTCGATGATTATGGGTAAACTCAAAACGGGTCAATTTATGCTGCGGTGAAAGTCGTGGACTTCCTTGTATTTTCTTCCTCAAGATATTATTCTCCTAAAAAAGCCTTCAAACAGTTGAATTTGAGGCTTTAATTGAGTTTTTAGCGATGATTGAGGTTATAGACACTCTTCTGTTCTTCCGTAGATGCCCTAAAATCAACCTTTTATCTCTTGGAGACAAAACTTTATTGCGCCCTCCAGCCTTTTTAGAGTTGTATTTTGATGGATCCTTCAAATAATTGTCTATAGGAGCTCTGATAATTCCAAGTTTCTTGGCAATTTCACGATGGCTCAGGCCTTCATTACTGATGGCATTAATTTGCCCTTTTTCAAATTCTGAGAGTTTTTTTCCTTTAGGCATGTCAAAATAACTGATAACTTGGAATCTGGAAGCCTAATTTTGTGATTGATTAGTAAAAAACAATGAAAAACTGGAAAAAAGAGTAATGGCGTTAAAGTTTTGAATGATGCATTTTTACTGTGAAAACTGATACGTGATTTTAGTATACAATTTACCTGATAGTTGACTATTCTAAGTTATTAAACGTAAAAATTATACTTAAGTTCAATTTTATACTATAACGTATTCAAGACATAGCTAACATGGCTTTAAAGATTTGGAGGGGACTGTACAATAGAAGTCCTCTATAGTGAATATAGAGTCCTGGGTAACAAAACTACCCCGTAGAGTGGGTTCCGTTTACTTATAGTCTGCCATAAATGGCCATCATATACTTCACCCGGCTCCAGAGACTCACATCAAAACTGATTAAAGGTCCTCGATCTCCAAGCTATTATTTTTATTGCTTTAATCAACGAGACTAATGTTTTTCATCATTTATCTGCAAACCCCATCAAATTTGATAGAATATTTTCCAATTTATAGCCTTTTAAAGATTTTTATAATCAAAACTCTACAATACCAATTCTACTTCCGACTTACTAGTTTTCAGTCTGAAGAAAAAGAATGTACTCCATTTGTTTGATTGTCAACTAAATATTACTGTACAACCGCTGATGTTTCACATTTTGCTTAACACTAGAAACACTAGAAATATTAGCCATATTTTATAAAAAAAAAAAATTATTATTTTAATTTTCTCTTTTAACTCGTTATTTTAATAGGTATTATTGGTATCTGTAGACTGTGGGTAGTTAGGTATCATGAGTAGCTAATTGAAAACAAGAGTTAGAAATTATATATTTTTTAAATATATGATCGAAAATAAGAAACTATACTATAATTCGAATCTTACCAATTTACCCTAAGTATAAAGTTAAAAAAAAACAGTATGAATGCGACTTTCTATACCTACATATAAAGTTAAGAATAACGCACCCTCGAAACATCTATCTCAACTCCTTTGTTTTTTGCATGTTGATTTTCAGTGGTAAATAGTTACTTTCTCGCAACATTTCTGGTGGTTAGATTGTGCTGGCAGACACTAGTTAATGAGGAAAATGGCATCTAGGCCTATTGAAAATGGTGCTTTGCGCCTACTCCAGAATTATGACGATTCTTCAGACAGTGAAAGAGACTCAGGCTATACCAGTGAGGAGGACAAAAAGAGGAAACTGGCAGAGTTTGATGAGGCTGGAGAAAGAAACA